>JARQZK010002169.1:362500-445000 GCA_030704885.1 Cynegetis impunctata | reverse complement strand
TCACACAAAAACAAACACAAAACAAAGGAGAACGTAAGAACCATGTCAAGATTTTTAGTTATTCTGATTGTCACCAGGCGGCGTAGCGCTTATTTTGATTCGCCTATACCATGAAAATCATTAAAGGTTTTTTTATAGCTAAGCATTCATCTTCTAGATCATTGATTCCCAAAGTGGTCCAGGTGGACCCCCAGGGGTCCACGGGAGACTCGACGGGGGTCTACGTTGGCGTGAAAAAATAATGGGAGTTCACAATTCGTATGCGGGGGTCCACGAAAATTTATCTGGTTTCGATAATGAAGAACTAAAATGTTGGCTTGACTTCACCTATCTTGCTTGCAATCTTGCATGAAATTGTTTGATTATCAAGTACGAATGCCTATGCTGAACGTTACTAATTTGTTTCCTGAATATCGAGAAGAAAAGTAAAGCAAAGTGAATCGATGATAGTGTTTGCCAGTGTCGGAAAAAGTAAGTACTTTGTCGCAGGTAGAATGCCTTGATGAGAATATTCAGACCTACGTTCAACATTCACTTGCCCTGTATGATGACTGCAGAATCACTTTTGAAGATATTTTGATTATAGAAATACCACCATGGGTCTTAAATCCATTTGATGAAACGGAAGTGGAGAATGTGATATTACAAGAGAAGCTACTCGAGCTTAGCACTAATAGTGCTGAAGATGAAATTAAATAAATGTTATCAAATATTTTGACTGCGGGCAGAAATACCCGAAAAATATCCTGGACTGTGGGGTACTGCGAAAAAGCTTATGATAGGATAGCGTTTCCCTCGTCATATCATGTCGAAGGAAGTTACCAACTTTTTTTTTTTTTTTTTTTTTTTTTATTTAAGATAATCAGGAACACAAACAGGTATTAACCCAAACAGAGTATTCGCTTATTAACAAGAAAAATACATCATGCAATTCAAATTAAAATTGGTATAACATATAAGCACATACATAATACATATAAAAAAAGAAAACCCTTTATCATGAATATAATTTATAACACATACATATATTAGTTTTATCCTCATTATGAGGAACCCTTCTTCAACGATCGTTTGAGCGACAAGTATGTGGTATTAAAAAGATCTACACCAAAAAAGAATGTCATGTAACAATCCATCATTCGGTGAAGAGGAGAATTATGAGAACAGTTTGTACGTCTATATGGAATATAAAATAGGTTATTTTTGTTTTTAACAAAAAAAAAGAGCTTTGTTGTAGTGCTTTGTTGTAGTGCTTTGGGTAGATTTCTAAAAAGTAAAGTTCGATGGAATGACTTTTGTGATTGGCCAACTTCAATTTTTTGACATCCACCAATTCAATTAAATAATTAACCAATAAATTCTCACTTTTTTTCGAAAACTTTTAATTCGTGGTTGCAACTCAGCCGCAACGCAAATTTCCATAGTTAGATCTAATCTTCATATTTTTGTCGAGTTTTGGAAATATGGTAGAAATGTAGCTGCAGGGGGTACACCGGAACCAGCAAGTTTTCAAAGTAGTCTATGAGAATAAAAAGTTTGGGAACCTCTGTTCTAGATGAATGAGTGCTTCATTTCATTGAAGATTTCATCTTAGAATTCGATGGCCAGTTCTGGATCATCTTGTCGAATTTGGTTCAGTATATCAGCTAGATGAATTTAATATCGGGCAAAATGCGGCAAAAAAACACTTTTATTGTACGAGAGCCCCCTGAATATTTTTTTAAAATTTTATTATTAAAGTAAATATACAATAAGATATCTTGTGAACATTTCAAGTGCCATTTATTGATAACGAGCAAAATAGGCAAAAAAATGGCGTTTTTTTTGTATAGGTGACCCCCTTAAATATTTATTTTATTTTAATTTTATTATTAAAGTAAAAATACAACTGTGTATTTTGTGAATATTTGAAGTGCCAATTTGTTGCCATTATTGACATCGAGCAAAAAAGGGCAAAAAAATCGCTTTTGTTGTATGAGAGCCCCCTTAAATATTTATTTTTAGTATTTTTTGTTATAGTGGCAACAGACATACATAATTTGAGCAAACTTCAACTCTCTAACTATCGCGGTTCTTGAGATACAGCCTGGAGACAGACAGACAGCGAAGTCTTAGTAATAGGGTTCCGAAACAAAAATGCGAGGGACATGTTTTTCCCCCCTTCATTTTCTTCAATTTTATACATCTTAAATAGTCGATGTTTGTTTAAAGCCGCATCGACAAAGACACTTCAGCATTACAATCATAACGAAAATTAGATTGCATCGCGGTATAATTGAGCTGTGAAGTAGTTACATCTTAATTCGAGTAAACATATGCGCGTCCATGAAATAATACTCCGTACACGTTATTAAAAAGTGTTATTTTAGTTAAACAACTTCCAGATAACTGTAATTTTCAGGATTAAAATATGATGTTATCACCCGAACCGTTTCTAAGAGAGAACTCATAGATATTGTCAATTTTCACCTACAGCATCATCTCCTGCGAAAAAAAAACCTTGAATTTTCGAGTATACACTCTGAAAATCATCTCATAATGATGTTAGTATCCGAAGTTGATTATATTTCCTTGGAACTGTTACAAAAATAGATGAAAATAATTTCTTACTTACTTCTGAACATAAGAGAATTTAAATCCACAAACGCACAGTTGGAAAACACAAATAAAAATGATAGTTGATTAAAATCAGCTTACTAAAAAAATATTATCCAGTTATTATGGTTTACTCTTCCCGTTTATCGATACTCTTGACTATCAAAGTATATAAAATACTCAATAAAAAAAATAAATTAACTTAATATTTCATAATGTGCTTCAAATTTAGTAGAAAAAAAGATAAGAATTTTTTATACTCAAATTTTTTTTGAAAGAAAACAAGTAATTTCAATTTATTCACTAAGAAAATACGATTCTTTCGAAAATTTAAAAAACGTACTTCGAGTTTATTTGTAAATAATTTCCATTGGATATTCATTGGCACGAATAATTCGCGTAAATGAAAATGGTCGCTTTCTTTCCATTCCCTTTGTATACCAAATGTTACTTCATTGAAATTAGAATCTCAAGAAGAATCTTGAAACGTCATAAAGGATAACATGTTCTATTTGAAAGTATTTAAAACTTTGATATGCTAATTTTTTTTCTTCGCCAGTACACTTAACTCATTCGGAAATTGTAATCATTGTTGAAGCATATAACGCGCTTTTGACAATTTTTAAATTTAAAGAAATTGACCGTTTGTACATTTCCGTCGAAACAGCCTGTACATTTCGGTCACAAAGTTTGGTATTGTTCAAGTTTTTTCATGCTCTAAGTTCTAAGTCAGTTTCATTCAGTGGGCATCACAAAACCAATTCGAATTACTTAATTTCGATAAAAAAAACTATGTGTTAGTCTATAATACGTGATTGAACAATTTTGTCTCAGATCTCACAATCTTCATAGGTTGTTCACATAACTGCAATTTGATAACATTTTTTTTTTTTTTAATTTAAAATATGGCCTCGACGGGGAGTCATTAGCCAACATATTTCTAATAGAGTATCAATATTCATAAATGATTTTAAAAAAAGAAACCAAAAAATTTTATATAATGTAAAGCCGGAAATTTCCTTAATATTACTGATGAACACAAAAAATAATTTAAGATTATCTATGCAATAAACAAGGATACAAAACGTCCAGGGACTTGTCGAGACGATTTTATTCTTCATCCACAAACAAGAAATGAGTCACGGAGAGAGTAGGTATAACAAGAGGATAGATATAAGGATCTACAATGCAAAATCAAATTTTTAATTTAACGGCAAGAATATGATCGACTAAAATTCTATAGACATCAATACTATTGAGCGATAATAAAAAGGCGACGTTAAAAGGTTGATTATAATTTAATGTTTTCTGTATATTTAGCAAGAGCTTTTCACATTCGTGATAACATTTGATTCTATTATATAATTTGAATCTGCGCACTGTTACAAATTTCAAATAGCAGTTTTACATAAAATCTCACAAAAATCTGCCACATATAATTTCAGCCTTCTAGAATGGACATACTTTTTCAACAGCACTTTGACAGATCTGTCTGATATACTATAGACTAAGGCCGGCCGCACATTTACTACAATAAGATCCGATTGTCTGAAACGATTGTCGGTTCAGGGTATCTGACGCTCAAATATCTATACTTTTATACGATCATATCGCACACCTACGATCCGATATCGGATCGGACGTCCGACTCGGATGCACGAGCAGTGCGTCCTACCAATCGGACCAACTAAAAGTCTGATCCGACTACCGGAAGGCAAGTCGTGCATTGTTTTTGCATAGTCTACCGCAAAACATACGATTATTTCTGTCAGTTTTTGACAGGGAGTATAGAAAAAGGAATTGTCAAACCATGTGGGATACTGAAAATTTGATTACCACGGTCAAAAAATATCCCTGACTTTCAATATATGTCATTAATTTTTGAGTCTATGATGATCTTTTTTCATATATAAGGTAAACGCACCAGTTGTTGACACTGTACCTGTAGTCGACACCCATTGTAATTATTGGAAAAAAATAACGTATGTGTGATCCACACCAAAGATCACACTCTGTTCCAATAGTCGACATGGGGTGACGAATATTGGATCTAGTTATCGTACATGTGTGGTAATCTCCTATATTCGACACGGTTGTCGAGGAAAAGAAAATATTTATGTGAAAAGGGCCCAATTTAACTTTAATGGTTTATTCATTCAATACGGATCAGAACAAATAACATTTCCCTTTTTTGTCATCGCCTTTCGAACTAGCTTTGGTGTGGCCAGAACATTCTTCACAGCGAAAAAACGAAAGAGAGAAATTCTACCTGCTGTGATAGAGTACTATAAAAGAAAAGAATGTAAGGAACAAGAAGAAGAAAGGCGTAAAGAAGAAAGGAAAAAAGCAAGAGATGACAAGAAAGAGTTAGCACACAACAGAAGAAACTTAAGTTGATAAAGACAAAACAACCACTGCCACCAGAGTCGGCTTCTTAGGATTCAGACAGGATTTTATACCGAGAATCAGATGATTCTGACTGGGAAGAGGTGCGTTCTGAAAATATTAGCTTTGAAGACTTGATGAAGCAAGGAAGTTTTATATTATCAGAGTTTAAGAGTGGCAAAAGGAATGCGTCTGTATTCATATACTTATATATCATTCAAGCATTTGTTTCACGTGGAAACATATTAGTTATGGGAAAGGAATTTGTAGCTGTTTTGATATCATGTATTTTAATCGATCAGATAATCAGTAAAGTCGAGACTCCAGAACTGACTACACTTGGGGAAAGGGCCAGCTACCGATTTCTCAATGCTTTAGCAATTAATGAACTATAAAAGTGACTAAAGAAAGTTTTTGTTATATTTGTGTTCTTAAAATATTTCTATTTCATTTTACCTATAAGATATTTAATTCACAAATGTGTTGAATATTTTATTATTGTTTCTTGCTTTCACAACATACATTTTTCTTGTTTTGTATACTTCCCATGATCAAAACTGATGTTATTTCCATGTGTCGACTACTGGAGCATTTACAGTGTCAAGAACTGGAACACCCTTAATTTAGCGTGTCGAGCTTAGGGACATTTGCAGATATTTACAAAAAAATTTATTTTTTTCTTATTTGGTTAAATATCATCTCAATTTCTTATTCGACGTGAAGCCTAAACTATGAACATCCGGTAGGCATGGTAGTTTTAATATGAACTTCAATTCACTGGAATCTGTCCCAGAATAACTGATTTTTTTTTCTTAAAGTGTCGACAACTGGTGCTCTTACCTTATATATATATATATATATATATATATATATATATATATATATATATATATATATATATATATATATATATATATATATATATATAAGAGGAGGATAGGCGCTGTCTATTTTAGAGTATATCTATTTGTAGGGACTGCAGCAATGTAAAAGGAAACTCTTTGAAGTTTTTCCAAGCTTTCGGAATCTTTTATTCCATCATCAGGGAGAATCTGTCGTGAGAATGATTACATAGATGTTGATAATACGATATAAGAAACATTGAAAATGATGCTATTTGTTAAAAAATTATAAAAGTTGATACATTTTTGAAGTTATAATTAAATTTCTGAACGAAATGACAAATCGGTGTCACTCATTTTTTTTTTATATTCAAATTGAAGTTTGACATTATTTCATTACGTTAATTTAATTTTGATTTTGTGTTATTTTATATCAAGTGAAAGTAAAAAAGAATAAATTTCACTCAAAATGGCTTATATCTGTTTTTTTATTGATGGAATTATTGTCTTGATAAATAAAGGCCATTTCTAAAAAAGATCTTTTTGAAAGATGTGATTCTCTTGCTAGAACAGTTGTTGAAAGGTAGTTCATCTGGTGGTCACAATCATTGACATGTTTAGCTAAAGCACATCTCTCAGGGTGTAATCTACTATCACTCTTATGAGAAGTGATTCTGTCTTTTAATAGTCTTTTTGTTTGGCCAATATAATTCTTATCACAATCATTACAAGGGATATTATAAACAACATTTGTGAGTGATAAAATAGGAATTTTGTTTTTTATTTTCGAATATATTTGTCTCATTGAAATAACTGTTCTATTTGCAATTTTGATGTTTTCAAAAGATTGAAAAATTCTGGTCAGTTTAGGTGTTATTTCTTTTATATAAGGTAACGAGGCATAAAAAACTTGACTCATATCTGTAACAAGTTCATTATGAGAATTGTTATTTTGTCCTATAATTTCATTTTCTGATAAGGATGTGCTAAATAAAATTTTCTTGACTAAAGATAGTGGGTAGGAATTTTGTATGAAAAGTTCTTGAAGTTTATTCAAATTTTTGTTATGAAAAGATATATCAGAAATTTTGAGTACTCTGTTCTTCATTTGTTTTAACAAATTCACTTTCATCGAAAATTTGTGATAGGAAAGAAAATCCAATTCCTTCCTTAACTGCATTCTTTTTTTATACCAATCAATCAATATTATGTTATCAACCGATCGTATAACTTTTGTATCAAGAAAAGGTACTGAAAGATCTGAGTCTTCTGTTTCGATTGTGAATTGAATGAATGGGTCGTAACTATTGAAAGTATCTAAAATTTCTGTTATACCATTATTAGGTAAAGCTAATATTATATCATCCACATATTTTTTGATGAAAAATAAGTTAAAAGAGAGTAATGGAATCACTGTGTCTAGCAATTCATCCATAACATAAGCTGCAAGAATAGGTGAGATTGAAGATCCCATTGGAGTTCCAAAAGTTTGTCTGAAATATTTTCCATTGAATGAAAAATAGTTATTTTCAAAGAGAAATTTTATCAAGTTGGAAAAGTAATATTTTTCAATGGTGCAATGTCTGCTGATACGGTCCCAATTTTTATCTATTGCCCTAAGGCAAATATCAAGATAAACATTACTGAAAAGAGAGACAACATCCAAACTGGCAAAAACGTAATTATCTGGTAATTTGATTTTATTAAATTTTTCTGAAAATTCAAAGGAATCTTTGATAGAGTAAATGTTATCTGAATCATATGCATTAGATAAAATATTCGTTAAAAATGAAGCAATTTGTTCTGTAGGAGAACCTATGCAAGCTATTATAGGTCTCATTGACAAAATTGGTTTGTGAATTTTTGGTAAGGAGTAAAATTTTGGAGAAATACCATTATAGCTAGTAAGCTTTTTTTTAACATTGCCATCTATTTGATTCTTATCATTCAGAATTTTTATCAAATTATTAAATTTACTTTGTATTTGTGCTGTTGGATCATTCTTGAGCTCAATGTAGGAAGTACTGTTATTGATAATATCATTAGATAAATCTAAATATTGTTGTTTTTTCATAATAATAGTAACATTACCTTTATCTGACTGACTAATAATCAAATCTGGGTTATCTTTCAAAAATTTTTTTGATTTGTTGTAAGTATTCCGAAAAATATCATTTTTTTTATTAGAATCAACATTGAGTAAATGGTTAGTAATGACATTAGTAGCTCTAGCTATAGTGATGTTTCTTTTATTATTATCATTAATAGAAGAAGTAATGTAGTCCACATCTGATAAAATGTTTTTTATAGGGATGTCTTTTTTTATTACTGGTTCGATACTGAATTTCGGACCCAATGATAAAAATTGTGAAATATCTTCAGGAATTACTGTATTTGATAAATTTTTTATCCAATTTTGAAAGAGACATTATTTCTTTTACAAATGAATTAATTTTTCAAAATTTTTATAGTAAACAAATCATTCAATATAATAGATTATTTCATGAAATAAAAACAAGGAACATCAGAAAATTGAGTGAATTAAGAGAAAATGAAAATAAAATTAAATTGAAAACAAATCCAAATTGGATAAAAAATTTATCAAATACAGTAATTCCTGAAGATATTTCACAATTTTTATCATTGGGTCCGAAATTCAGTATCGAACCAGTAATAAAAAAAGACATCCCTATAAAAAACATTTTATCAGATGTGGACTACATTACTTCTTCTAATAATGATAATAATAAAAGAAACATCACTATAGCTAGAGCTACTAATGTCATTACTAACCATTTACTCAATGTTGATTCTATTAAAAAAAATGATATTTTTCGTAATCTTTACAACAAATCAAAAAATTTTTTGAAAGATAACCCAGATTTGATTCTTAGTCAGTCAGATAAAGGTAATGTTACTGTTATTATGGAAAAACAACAATATTTAGATTTATCTAATGATATTATCAATAACAGTACTTCCTACATTGAGCTCAAGAATGATCCAACAGCACAAATACAAAGTAAATTTAATAATTTGATAAAAATTCTGAATGATAAGAATCAAATAGATGGCAATGTTAAAAAAAAGCTTACTAGCTATAATGGTATTTCTCCAAAATTTTACTCCTTACCAAAAATTCACAAACCAATTTTGTCAATGAGACCTATAATAGCTTGCATAGGTTCTCCTACAGAACAAATTGCTTCATTTTTAACGAATATTTTATCTAATGCATATGATTCAGATAACATTTACTCTATCAAAGATTCCTTTGAATTTTCAGAAAAATTTAATAAAATCAAATTACCAGATAATTACGTTTTGGCCAGTTTGGATGTTGTCTCTCTTTTCAGTAATGTTTATCTTGATATTTGCCTTAGGGCAATAGATAAAAATTGGGACCGTATCAGCAGACATTGCACCATTGAAAAATATTACTTTTCCAACTCGATAAAATTTCTCTTTGAAAATAACTATTTTTCATTCAATGGAAAATATTTCAGACAAACTTTTGGAACTCCAATGGGATCTTCAATCTCACCTATTCTTGCAGCTTATGTTATGGATGAATTGCTAGACACAGTGATTCCATTACTCTCTTTTAACTTATTTTTCATCAAAAAATATGTGGATGATATAATATTAGCTTTACCTAATAATGGTATAACAGAAATTTTAGATACTTTCAATAGTTACGACCCATTCATTCAATTCACAATCGAAACAGAAGACTCAGATCTTTCAGTACCTTTTCTTGATACAAAAGTTATACGATCGGTTGATAACATAATATTGATTGATTGGTATAGAAAAGCATGCAGTTCAGGAAGGTATTTGAATTTCTTTTCTTATCACAAATTTTCGATGAAAGTGAATTTGTTAAAACAAATGAAGAACAGAGTACTCAAAATTTCTGATATATCTTTTCATAACAAAAATTTGAATAAACTTCAAGAACTTTTCATACAAAATTCCTACCCACCATCTTAAGTCAAGAAAAATTTATTATATACATCCTTATCAGAAAATGTAATTATAGGACAAAAATACAATACTCATAATGAACTTGTTACAGATATGAGTCAAGTTTTTTATGCCTCGTTACCTTATATAAAAGAAATAACACCTAAACTGACCAGAATTTTTCAATCTTTTGAAAACATCAAAATTGCAAATAGAACAGTTATTTCAATGAGACAAATATATTCGAAAATAAAAGACAAAATTCCTATTTTATCACTCACAAATGTTGTTTATAATATCCCTTGTAATGATTGTGATAAGAATTATATTGGCCAAACAAAAAGACTATTAAAAGACAGAATCACTTCTCATAAGAGTGATAGTAGATTACACCCTGAGAGATGTGCTTTAGCTAAACATGCCAATGATTGTGACCACCAGATGAACTACCTTTCAACAACTGTTCTAGCAAGAGAATCACATCTTTCAAAAAGATCTTTTTTAGAAATGGCCTTTATTTATCAAGACAATAATTCCATCAATAAAAAAACAGATATAAGCCATTTGAGTGAAATTTATTTTTTTTTTACTTTCACTTGATATAAAATAACACAAAATCAAATTAATTTAACGTAATGAAATAATGTCAAACTTCAATTTGAATATAAAAAAAATGAGTGACACCGATTTGTCATTTCGTTCAGAAATTTAATTATAACTTCAAAAATGTATCAACTTTTATAATTTTTTAACAAATAGCATCATTTTCAATGTTTCTTATATCGTATTATCAACATCTATGTAATCATTCTCACGACAGATTCTCCCTGATGATGGAATAAAAGATTCCGAAAGCTTGGAAAAACTTCAAAGAGTTTCCTTTTACATTGCTGCAGTCCCTACAAATAGATATCCCCTATATATATATATATATATATATATATATATATATATATATATATATATATATATATATATATATATATGTATAAATAAGTATTTGTTTATATTATAGGAAGAAACAATTTGCCATATTATGTCCAGTTCATGAATTGAATAAAAAATTACTTACCCCGCATTATCTTCAATAAAAATTCCTTCCCTTTCTAAATGCATGAATAGTTCACCTCCACTCAAGTATTGTAAGATTAAATATAGTTTGCCATTAGTTTGAAATGCGTACTTTAGATCAACAATAAAAGGGTGCTGAAACAAAAGATCCTTTTGATAATCTACAATATATTACTATATAGATATTCTGTGATTGATTCTTAATTTTTCAAGGCAATCTTTTATAAAATATTTGGAGCAGTCAGAGGTGAAAAAGGCTGATATCAAATTTTATTTGAAATACCTGTTGAGAAATCAGGTATTAAAGTATCACACTTGTTTTTGGCGAGTTATATCTTGACCAAAAAAACTTAGTTATTTTAAAATTTTAATAACAGAACTCTTGAAAGAAACGAATATTTTGTCTGTCGTTATTCAGAGCATGTCAAAAAAGTGTACTGAAAATTATTTTTATTTACGCCAGCAATCACAGAAAATTTTTACAGAAATAACAATTTGTCTTAGTTTGATTAATTTGTATTTCACAATTTTCTTCACATAAAATACTGAAAATTATTCATACCAGGTGATTTTGTAAAACTTAATGATAATACAGATTCGGAAGAAGAGTTTAAAAATTAGTTTAAAGAGTTTTAATTGAAATTCAGAAATGTACTTCATAATCCATAATGTGGATATGTATGTAACACCCTTCTTTTTCTGCACGAAAGTCATAAACTCAACTACATATCAATCTACATGATATTAACTCATTTGAAAAAACTGAATTCCATGCAAGAATTTATTTTGCCTTTTTTAATTTCGAATTCAAAATTACCTTTATTTCTTCAAGAATATTTCTTTCAGCCTTAGTGTGGGCTGCATCCTTTTGGTTACGAGCAATGGAAGCTTTACGGAGTACTTTCATGGCAAAAGGGGTGCCTGCATCTCTTCCCGTCACTTTTCTGACTAGAAGAACTTTGCCATAACCTCCTTTGCCAAGCACATTTAAGATATCGAAATCTGGAGGTCCAGCTTTAAGGGAAGCTATGCCACTAACAACTTTTTCATTTATAGGGATATTTTCAATATCTTCACCACTAAAATAAAAAAGAAAATATTTTCAACACAAACATCAGAAACTCTAATCAGAGAAAAATAAAGCAGTGTTGAAGTAATTTTTGAGTTTTCTGCAACCTTGAATCAATATTGAAGTAAATTTTTTAAAGAAATATTAAGAGTATTTTTTCAAGTAAAATCCATTCATAATTACGGTGAAAAATGTCATTAGTAGAAGGCAGCCAATCAATATCATTTAATAAATGAGTGAATCAAGATTATAAAGATGAGTATACCAATATATTAAATTTTATAAAAGTAGCCTGTATCATATTGAGAAAAAACCAGATTGAAAACATAATCAATAAATATTTTAACATAATTGAATCACAATTGATTTTGAGCTATAAAAACAACAATCATTCAAATTTCACTGATGAAGTTAGAATTTGAGCTTTAAATTTCTTCAATGTATTATATAGCAAGAAATACTTTTTCCCTACAAATATAACAATGATAATTCTAATTAGAAAAACTCTCTTAATTTGTACATATTGATTACGGATTAGAATAAAAAATCATTTTATAATCAATATATTCCATATTCATCAAGTGGAGCAAAAAATATTTTACTTTATATTTTTAAAAGGATCAAATTATCTGAAAAAAAACTACTATTATGAAGATAAATATTAGGTCTAGTATCATAAGGCAAACAAATTTTCTTAAAGAAATGTCCACTGGTCATTTTCTAAACTATGGAAACTTCGCCTGCTACTAAATAAACATAATAACCTGATTGGAATATATTTCACACATTGTGTGCTTAGATAAAAATAAATATTTCTTCACTCTAAAAGAAATGTTATGCCACTTACTGCTGAACTTCATTAATATTAATGGGGTACTCTTCAATGTAGGCTCCCTGAAAAAAAAAAAACATAAATGCATTACTTATAAAAGATTTCATTGGCAATGTAATCAATCAAAACAAAAAACTAACATGTCATAAAACATTTGATATTATTTGAAATACCTTATTATGTAATAATAATAATAAATTCCATGATATTCATTAAATTTTGATGAATTTGATTGCAAAATATTATTCCTGAATTGATTTAATTCATGATAAATAAAAGTTGAACAAATATTTTCCTTAGATGATGAGTTTGTAGTCACTAGAATAAAATACGGTCTATATAAGTAATACACTAGAATGTAATATATTATATAGACTGCCTCTGTCCATTTGAATATATTTCACTGACGTTGAAATAAGTCTTCTCTGTCATTTATTTGATAAAATAATAGCCAGAGCAATTTCTAGTTTCTTTTAAATAATAATACAAAACAGTGCAAATGAGATATCTATAAAGTTTTAATGCCATAACTCAAATTATAATACTAAAAATTAAAATAAATTTTTGACAAGAAATAATGACATGTAAGTATTCCTGTCAATTGATTTTTCAACATCATATAAATCATAATTTTATCTAAAATATTGTTTATACACCTAGTTTCATGTCATACTCTGTTCTTCATGAATATATGTATTTTAAGAGTTTTATAAATAATTATTAAAATATTTAATAGGCTTTATAAAGCCTATAAATAAATTGGAATTGAATACTATAGTATCCACTTCCAATTTATTTATAATGAGTTAATAATCCTTCATAAATGTATTCAACTGTGAATTGTTGAGATAAAATTAACTATTGAACTGAAATAAAATAACTTTAGATATAAAACTAATTTGGGTGAGATTTCAAAACAAAAAATTAAATTCATTAAAATTTACTAGGGACACTATATATTATCGATATTCATTGGGGTGTGATTTAGTGCAATAGATATAGGTAAAGACTATTATACAAAAAAGGCAAATGCATGGTTATCAACACCATTCAAATAAACAGAATTGAATTGCCCAAAACAGTAAATTTTGTACAGCATTGATTTCAAAGGAATGAATTATTTATATAACTAAAATATGTTTTACTTGAAATATTATTGCTATTCTGCAAGATACAAAACTGCTTCAATCTTTCAAATATAGATAATGAGGTTAATTTTAATTATGACTAATTTATAAAAAATATAGCAGTTGTGTGATTTTTAGAAACAAATAAAATGTTGATAGGGTGAGTATATATGAAATGGAATTAATATATACCAATACTCCATCAATTATTTATATCCCCAAATATTATGGTTGTGACATTGCATATATAAATATATATTAAAACATATTTTTGTTTTTTCTATATCTATATGGTGGAAGTGTCAAGCGCATCACCTTATTAGAAAGTGAATTTTCAACCTTGTTTGCATTATATTAATTATTTAATTATAACAATCAACCACTTTTACTTTATTGTCTACCATAAGGCAGCATTGGTAAGGTAAAGCATCTATATATCAAGTACCAAATAATGTTCTCATTGGACTTACGACACAATAAAATGGTATGAATAAAATCCTTCAAAATCTAACTGATAAATGTACAATAAAGAATAAATTTACCTCATCAATTATAAAGTCGTCATCTGAATCACTATTAACATCTATTAGTTCTCCATCATGTAACTCAAGATCAAAAATTCCAGCCATTGTGCATAAAATTAAAACATCTCAAATATATAAAAAAATTTCCTAATGATTTGACTGAAACTTTATCACAACTATCACTTTCAACTTTCGTAAGCACGATTATAAAGAGTGGACAGCCAAATAGGTTATGATGAAAATCAAAAGCACATAGAAAGTGATCAATAAGATTCTTGATTCTCCCTCTTGTCTGTATCACATCTATCACATCGTAAAGAAATAGACACTTGTATAATTTTATACTCTTCTTTTAATTCTTTCTCTTTTGGTCAATGGCCTCAGCTGCGGTTTTTATCAGTCCATACGAATATGGCATAGTGTAGTCAGATTGCTTGTTTGAACAATAGATGTCGCGGGCATGCAAAATAATATAGAAAAAATCTGCTGGTAGACGAGCACACGAGCAGTCATACATAGGGATGAAACGATACCATTGAGGTATCGATACTTTTACTCGATACTGTATCGGTCGTCAAGTATCGATACTTACTCAGTATCGATTGAAAAGTATCGATACTTACTCGTATCGAATCATTTTTGGAAAATTTAAAGTAAAAACCGTAAAAAGTATTAGTAGTCTTCATTGAAAATTACAAAATTATAATAATAATGGTTTATTCATATAAATTATATATATATATACATATATATATATATATATATTTATATATATATATATATATATATATATATTTATTTATTTATTTATTTATTTATATATATATATATATATATATATATATATATATATATATATATATACATATATATTATATATATATATATATTATATATATATATATATATTATATATATATATATATATAAATATATAGGTATATCACAATTAAATTCTTATAAAAAATCAAAATTAAAATGAGTAAAGAATAATAATAATAAAAAATTTAATGTTACGAAAAAAAGTCTGTTTTAGTACTGCTTCCCAGAAATAACAATTTTTCCAAATTTTTGCCTGTTAAGCGATTTTTGGAAGCAGTGACTGTTGCGCCAGCTTTCGAAAACAACCTTTCGCAAGGTACCGAGGTACTATGGAGGGTAGAAGATACTTCTACCCTCCATACGAGGTACCTACCACGTTTAAATATACTCGAGCTTGTTTATATAATGCTGTTTAAAGTACAGAACATGCAAGCAAGTGAGAGAACGATCGTTTCCCTAGTTGGTTGTCTACTTATAACAACGGAACACCATAGAGCATAGCGCAGATCTTCTTCTTCTAATGATTATGTAGTCAATTGCACGTTGCACGTAGTTCACGGTATATACAATATGTCGTAAGAAGTACTGTAACTTAACATTTAAGATATGAAATTTTTTATCAATGTTAAAATGAAATAGTGACAATAGGATACTTATATGAGTACTTTTGACCGATACCTACTCGATACTTAATTTCAAAGTATCGATACTGAAAGTACTCAGTATCGGAGGAAAGTATCGAGTATGTACTTGTATTTACTCGTATCGTTTCATCCCTAGTCATACACAACACAATACACGTTTATAACCATTCGAGGGGCTCTAGGTTTATAACCCGGAGTAGACTAGCCTGCTATAAGTTTTTTAACAGGTTTACTGATGGCGTAAGTCACTACTTGCCAACTTATGAGGCACTGCTGGGCCAATACTCATTGTCTGAACACAATATCTTCTTTAAATTATTCCGTCTTACTCATCCTAAACGCACTTGTACATACAAGTTTATCATATGATTTGGCTGAAGGAGATCCATCCAATAATTCAAGCAGTCCTCCCTCACTCATACTTAACGGAGGAATGAACAATGTGGCCTTTCATGCATTCTTCAGCTTCCAATGTACAGAGAAAAACTTTGATCAACAAGATGGATAACAAATAATATACATTTCCATTTTTGTAGTAAATTCTTCTCTAATTGTAGAATTCACTCATGTAATTGATTCATTACGTTATTGAATATTGGGAATAAAATTCTCTGTTGATATCACGAGATTTTAGTAAGTACTGTAATCTAGTGTTTATAATGAAGTGTTGTATAGAGACTACAGCAACACATTGAATTAATTATTTTAAGCACACTAATAGTTACCCATTCTTTAGGTAAAATCTTAACTGCTACTCAGTAAAAAAAGTATTACAACGTTTGTACTTATGTGGAGTACATAATATAATTTCAGTGAAATACAAATTGAGTGTTTATTTCAAAAGGAGAATGTTTCATAGGAAAAAGACAATTTAACGTGTTATATAAAATACAAACTGCATTGTTATCATATAAAGTTGTTTTGTTACTTTATCATGTTAGTAAATTCTCAGAATCATAACTAAATAGTAATAGCAATTGATAAATCATTCAGTGAAATCAGACAAACCAATTTTTGTGAATAGATTTGGGTTACAATAAATAAATTTGACAAAACTAAAGTACTTCTTATTATTATCATTAATAGGGAAAATGGCATTTAATTGTCTTCTCACAGTATTAACAATATTTACAACACTTCTGAAGAATCCACAGTTTCATCGTCATTTTTAAATACAAACCATTTCTTTTTGTTGATTAAAAATAATATCATAACAATTGGGAGATGTAGTAAGGAATATCTGAATAATTTTCTAGATGTTGAACTTGATGCATTGTTGTAAAACTGATAAGCTGGGGAAAGAAAATTATTTGTAAGTTTCTCATTGAATCTGTTCACATAATCTTACCTAAATAAATAAAATAAAGATTTACTGGCATTGTTTCTAGTACAAACCACCAATTTGTGGTATTTAGTATAGGAGCCAAAAGACACATGACTTGGAGGGCTACTGTGTGTCTTAGTGCAACCTTCTTACAAAGTGTTGGATTCGTTACAGCCATCATTCTATAGCCTGCTCTGGAATAATCAGGTCTAAGATTCCAAGACAAAGCATTAAAATGTGGAAATTGCCAACTATACAGTAATGCTGCCATGAGCCAAGCCCCAGGACCTAAGGTATTAGCACATGCTGCCCAACCCATCAATGGGGGAATAGCACCAACTAAAAAAATTTATAAAAATAACATATTAATTTGTAGAAAGATAGAATGACTGAAGTACATTATCATTGTTGCTTTGATTTATATTCTGATCAAAGGCTATTTAAACAAGAGGGTGATAAAAATCAGAGCACTTGAAAGTACATGCAACTAAATTTGAATAATAATTCACTTATTTATCTCTTATCTTCAAAATATGAGGATAATTGTTATTAATATTTAAATTCATATTTGTGAATCTTACCTATTGATCCTACCCAAGTATTTAAAATGCTGATCCTCTTCAAAGGAGTGTAGATTGCGGTATATAAAAGTAAATTAGTGAGTCCCAATGAAGCAGTAAGACCATTTACTCCAAAATATAGTATGCTTAATCCACTTAAACTTGAAATAGCAGCAAAAGACATAGCATGAAGGGGTCTGAAAAATTATTTATTTTTTTCCATATGTATTCAACATCTCTGGAAATCTCACGTTATTTTGCCACAAACAATAATTCTGTGTTTAGTTCTGGACATTTGTGCATCAAAAGGAGTTTCATGGAACTGATTAACTGCATTTGCTGCTGAAGACAGTAGTCCTGTCCCCAATATACACAAAGCAAAATCTGTCCACTCAAAAGGAGCTGGAGCAACAGCATATCCAGCCATTGATGTAACAACTACTAAAGCTAAAAAAACATTTTAGTAAATAAAATATTACAAAAAAATTCATTCTAACTTGTGAGCCTAATTTTGGACAATTTCAAATACTGTTGTATCACATTTCCTTCCTGTGTGGAGGGTGTAGGTTTAAAAGCCAGTACATCACGTTTGGTAGAGAGACCATCACCACAGGATGGTAAAGTGTTAGAAGCTAAGGCTTTTGTTTTAGAGATGTCCGCAAAGTATGCATATGGTGGACGAAAATTAACATATTTCTGAAATGAGGACAAATATAATCTACAATACTCAATAAATAAAAATAATTGAACGTACCTTAAAGGTTGAATTACAAAACGTACACCTTGAAGTTGATAGTATTAATTTAACCTGATAATGCAATATATTGGACATTATAGTCTACAATCTACATAGGTGAGAAATTTCATGAAACAGATACTTCTATATTCTTCATTAATTATATAGAAACATATTAGTTACAGACCGAGAAGTACTTGATACAAATTATTATTACCTATAATTTAATCATATTATTCTAGGTTAGCTTACATCACATTTGTCAAAGTACACCACGGTATTCCGTAATGATCAGTGCCATTAAAAAGGCGTTTTTTTTAGAGTTATTATAATAACATTTGGTTTATAACTTAATTTCAAACTTAATTTGAAACTAAGGTTAGTATAAAATTAATAAATTGATATTTTCATAAGTCTTTTTGTGTATTAATCAAAAAAAAAGTTAACTCAAGCTATAAATTTTCAGTTGTAAAAAATTAAGTGAAAATTTCTTCTATTAACCAATTTGTAATATTTACTATCTGTTAAGATTTTTTGTTTTATGAGGCCTCGGTAGCCAAGCGGTAAGGTGTATCGCTTGTAAACCGAGGATTGTGGGTTCGAGCCCCACCTTGCTCTTGGCTGTTGTGTCTGTCCGAAATTTAGTGGTTCAATGATTAATCTGTTGAGTAATGACTTAGATTGAAGCCCATTGGCCGTTCGGAACCGGCGTTAAACTGTAGGTCACTTGAGTTGAGTTAAAAAGACTTTTTTACTATATCACTGTGAAGTAGGAGGATGATCTATTTCGAATGAAGAGTCGGAAAATTGTTAACTTAGACATAGAACATTTATTGTAATTTATGAACATTTCACTGGAAAACTACTACTACTTCAGCAAATAATTAAAAACAAACTTATTACAAATATAACTTCTATCGCATTAGGTTCTCAAGTTTATGGTATTAAACTCAGATTAGAGAATAAAACCGAAAATGTGTGTGAGTGACAACCCGAAGCGGCTATGTAGGAACACGTATACTTGTGTGCGTGTAATGATACCAGTTTTTGAAATAAACTTCTTATTTTTTTTAATTACTTTTACAAATCAAACTGGTTAGCTTTTTTTTTAAACTTTGGTAATAAAATCGTTCAAATGTATATTAATTCAAATATACATTAGGTCCAATCAAAGTTACATACGAACAATCAAATTCAAATTTATATTCATGTAAGTAGATAAATTACATCCATGATACTTGTGAAAGAGCTATTCGAGCCAATTTGTCTACGGTCAGTTAGCTGATTGGAGTTGAGCCATGACAACTGACAAAAAATTTTTTTTTATTCGCCAGGGGGTCACAAGTGTTGGTGTTACAATAATATGGTGGAATGTAAACTGTTGCAACTAAAATACAATGCTAAACTAACAATGTAAATCAAACATAGAACTTAAGCAACCTTATTCTGCACTAGTTTTTAATATTGCCGTTTAGTATTCAAATATCGAGAACTAGTTCCTAAAGGCGCGTTTTCCTCCACTTTCGCCAGTCGCCGACGACTGCGACTGAGTAGCCGTGACTGGTAGTAGCTGCGACCTATTCATTCAGACGCGTTTTCCTCCACCTTCACCAGTCGCTGACGACTGCGACTCGCTAGCCTGCGTCAATCAGTATTTGTCCCTTGTTCTGGTCTGTTCAGCACAAGAAAAATGAATATTTCAAAAAAATCATTAATTGCAATGTTATTATCGCGGCACCCCTTTCGAATATGAGCAGCTACTCGCGACTGGACGAACGGCGACCGGACGCTGGTAGTCGCGACTGAGTAGCGACTAGGAGAACAGGATGATTTAAAATGCATTGGAGATGTCTTGACGAATTGGTCGACGTTACTCAGTCGCAGTCGTCGGCAACTGGCAAAAGTGGAGGAAAACGCGCCTTAAAGGCGCGTTTCTCAGATTCTAACGTTAACATGAGAAGCAGATTTTCCTCCTGCACTTGATAATTTAATAACATTGCAATTAATGATTTTTTTGAAATATTCATTTTTCTTGTGCTGAACAGACTAGAACGAGGGACAAATACTGATTGACGGAGGCAAGCGAGTCGCAGTCGTCGTCGACTGACGAAGGTGGAGGAAAACTCGCCTGATGAATATGTTGCAGCTACTACCAGTCGCGGCTACTCAGTCACAGTCGTCGGCGACTGGCGAAAGTGGAGGAAAAGGCGCCTTAAAACAGTATCTACTCCAAGCTTATTCAAAGACCCGAACAACTCGAAATACTCGAACTATTTTTTTTCAAGAATGGCTCACATCTAAAGAGCTTTTAACAGTTTTTTACTTTGTGCCAAATATAAATGTACATCAAATTATAATAGTTTGATAGTCAATTGAATCCTATTTTATTTTTTCGGGTTTTACGATTAGCTCGATCGATGACAATATCATGGAATTTCCCTGTTAGTTTTGCAGTGCTACAAAGTTTTAGATTTCCAGGTGGGAGCGTTTAAGGCATGCAAGATATTTTACGCTTATCTAAACTTATTTTTTTTAAATGCCAGACAGACGTTGGAGCGCAGGTCCCCCCCAATTCGCGGGGCCCGTATCATTTGCTACTCTTGCTACGTGGCTAATTCGGCACTGGATCAATCTAATTACTTACATTTCTAGGTGGTATACATTTCTAGGTGGTATGTCTTTGGATACGATTGTTAAGAATACTCGAATTTGATAAAATAGGCGTCCTGCATCACATTCTCTTCTGGATAGAAAATTGACCACGGAAAATCATCGAAAGTAGGTATCATACATTCATCAATATGACATAACAGATAATAGGGTCGGATTTCCTCTCAGTACACAGCATTTTCAATTTTATTAATATTTTGGTATCCCAAAATTATTACGAGTTTTCTTTTATCAATTTTATACTTAGTGTGCCATGGAAAATAATAAAATTGACAGAAGTGTTAAATACTAGTTAGTTTGAAGTATTGCATTAAGTTAAATTTAGTGAATTAGTGATCAGAGAATCAAAATGCCATTAACTTTACGTGAAAAAATCGAAATAATTCGGTTGTTTGGTGATAATTCTCGTAGCAGCAGACAAGTTGCTGCAGAGTTTAACTTGAGACACCCCGAACGTACTTTTGTTACTCATGGAAAACAGCCGCTGTAAATGCTCTTTTCAATGAAACTGGCAGTGTTGTTAACATGTATCAGAATGGTCAACCTCGTCGAATACACCCGCATCTTGAGGATAACCTTATATTGGCGGCAAATCGAGCAAATCCATTCATGAGCCTCCGAAATTTATCATCTCAACTTAATACTGGCAAGGATAAAATTAGAAGATGCTTCAAACGTCACAAAATTAAGCCGTATAAACCTAAGTTCTTGCATTCATTTAAAGAAGGCGATAATAATAAAAGATTGGACAATTGTTATTGGGCTCAAGGTAATTTGTTAAACTACAGATATTTTTTTTTTGAAGAAGATTATGTTCAGTGATGACGCTACATTCACCACTAATGGGGTTGTATTAAACTATCAAGTAGTCAAGTTCTTAGTTTCCATAGCGTTCTAGTTATCAAATTGAGAGATAAACTTAATAATTTTGAATTATAACCAAAATATTGAAAAAATTGAAAATGCGAATTCAGTCAAGAAAGGGACTAAGAAAATTTTCTGAACAACTTTTTCCTATAACTTTTTTCCATATCTCTAACGCGAAACAAAATATTGAGAATCAGCCCTATTTGTCAATTCGTAGTAGGCCGAGTTTGAAATTCAGAATTCAGTTAAGTATCTTAAAAAATATTACCCATCACCTTTTATGACTGTAAGAAAATTCAAATCTGTGTTTCTTCAAATAACCATAATATGCGGGTGTCTTCATCTTAAATGCGACACACTGTATATATATATATATATATATATATATATATATATATATATATATATATATATATATATATATATATATATATATATATATATATATATATATATATATATATATATATATATATATATATGGGACCATAAATTTAGCTTTTTATTTGGGGTGGCACGGCGTAGCGTATCTCTGGGGGTAGAAATGCTCCATGTGATTCCCTCTTAAACTAGTACCTATTGAATTGTTAATTTTTAAAGCTATTTGCCAACTTTCTCTTTTTATCGTAAATGTCTGTTGTCTGCTACTCCACTATTCATATTTAACATTATAGATAATCCACTATTGGTATTTAACATTATATATAATATAAGATTCAAAAAATCGTTGATTTTTAAAAGCTAAATAGGACTTCACTATCTAATAATAAATCTAGAAATGATTTGTACAGTGCTGGTGATATTTAATTTTACAATTGTTTGTAGATTATCGATAATTTTATTTGAAAATTCTCTGGTGGCTGAATATTCCACCCCCGAATTATGCTACTTTATATATATATATATATAATATAAAATATATAATATATATATACCTATATATATATATATATATATATATATATATATATATATATATATATATATATATATATATATAATATTACTCATTATGGATGAAAATATCCTATCCTAGTGATATGTTTTTGAAGGTAAATAGAGTATGTACTACATTTTTAAGCAGTTGAAATGATTTTTTTATACATTTCACATCCCAGGTGAATATCGAAAAAAAATTTTAATCTAAAGATTACACCAAGCAGCAGAATTTAATTCTGATATTGAAAATTAACTTCCCTTTACTATACTGTCCTTTCGTCCAATAAGACAACATTCACTAGTATAGGGGATTACCGGCATTAGAAGGACTAAGATATCAAGAGAGGATTACTCCGCCTTTATGCCAATGAAACATGGTTAGGGGGCTGGCCACGCCTTCGACGAAGGGGAAGTAGGGGGTGATTTCCAAGGTGATAGGAACTGATAAGAGGATGTGGAATGAAAATATTTCCAGGCACTGAAAATGTGTCGCGAATATAGATACAGTTAATTGAGAGGGGTGAAAGGAATATGAAGATCGTTTATAGATTTCACGGATCAAGTGGTTTGCTTTAATGATTTTAGATTTTTTCTGTGTGATGTTATGAAAACATAAATGAAAAATGAAGGAATAATTTAAGCATTTTGATAGAAGTAATAGAAATAACATGCTGAGAAACTTATACTGGAGGCTTTCATGGAAAATTTTGAAAAACGACGTATATAACAACCCAAGAATGCAATACCTAATATACAGAGAATTTTATTTCCAAAAAAACCAATTTAATACTTTTGCGATTCCTCTATATTCTATAATATAAAAATAGTTTTATGAAAAAGTACCTAACCATAATAGACCCCCTCATATCCAAAAAGTTAGACATATTTTTGCCAAAATATTCTCTGCCGTATAGTGTGAATCACCCTATATATATATATATATATATATATATATATATATATATATATATATATATATATATATATATATATATATATATATATATACATATATATATATCAGAGGCGCCGACTTATGAAAAATATTGGGGGGGCCCATGAAAAATATTGAGTTTTAAAATTTTTGTAAGCATTTTATAGTCATATGATCAACATTAGAACACTGAAACCTCAACTCTCGATAACTCGACACTCCGGGAAACTTGAGAAGCCTGACACATTTTTTGGCATTGAGAAACGAAACGAAACATCATAAACACGAACGGTATTTTCGTAAAATACAGAAATAATTATGCTTATAGATTATTACAGAGCAGTGAATACATAGCTCTGAAAACACTGAAATTATATTTAAATAAATCCTCAACTATCAAGTTTAAAGTAAAAAACATAAAATATTGCTGTCGCACAGTAATAGCACTTTGCTTTAATAAGTGGAATAGCTAATTTCAGTTTACTTGGAATAAGGCTGAGGGTTCATTTAATGAAAACAATATCTCAAAGTTATTGCTTTGAAAATATTTAAGTATTATAAAATAATAAATATAAACATATTTAAGTATTTGAAAATAAGTAATATAGTAATACAGTACTAAACTAGTACTTATATTTTCAAAATAAAAATTTAACATTATTTATGTAGGTATTTAATTCTCTCTTTCATAAAGATTTTTTATATTGCTCTAAATACCAATACTAGGACTAAAGTGTGTTTAGAAAAGTGCAAATGTCGAACGTCTGACTACATTACTGAATATTAAGTCGTTGATGACTTGTCGGGTATCCGATTCATCCAAAACATCTCGGTGGGCATGAAGAACAGCCAAGTTGTTCAATCGCTTCTGTCCCATTGTTGATGGGAGATATGACTTCAGACGTCTAAGGATCCTAAATTACCGTTCTGCTGTTGCTGTCGTGATTGGAACTACTTGGAGAAACTTAACACACTTCACTAATTCATATTAAACTTCTCCAACTGCAGGCTCTTGTGGAATGTTACATCGCGCATGTTTTTTTGAGACAAGTTGTTTTTTATTAGCGATATCGGCTAACATATTCAAGTGTAAGCGGAGTCTCTCAATGTCTAGGTCGTTTTTGAAAACTCAGTTGATTTTTCAAACTTTGTTTCACCTCTGTTTACTGATAGCAAGTTCTCTTGGTCAATTGCAATGCCCTGTGTGAGTCCAGTTGATGCAAACCGCTCAGTAATGCAAGATTGCACATTTTCAAAAACTTCAATGTAAAGAGGCTTGTAGTATTCCTTCGGGGTTTTGAAAGTGTGCGGAGAGCTGGCTTCGATGTTTTCATTCTTCTTTGGTATTTTACTCGATTCCGAGGAAGCAAAGGATCATCATCTTATGAAGGTTTTTCTTTGAAACACAATTCCAAAAGTGTGCAAAACTATCACGCCTTCCATTGCGCATACATATCAATCCCTATAATATTTTTTTCAGATCAGAAATACTTAGATGAGGGCATTGAATTTTTTCATTGACATCCCCTACTGAGTTCATTGCATGGCAATAAAGACGTAAAAAGAAATAAGTCTTGAATTGTTACATTGACTCAAGGGTGCCTGCTCATTTGTAACCCTCCATTGTTTTGTCCTCTGGAGAAAAGGAAAATGAAAAATACCAACATCATTTTGCGATTTTACAAAGCATAATATAACTAATAATTTTCTCAAATTATTGGGGGGGCTCCGCCGCCCCAAATATTTTATTGAGGGGGTTCGGGCCCCCCAAGCTCCATGGAGTCGGCGCCTATGATATAAATATATATATATATATATATATATATATATATATATATATATATATACAGGCGCGGATGCAGGCCCGAATTTGGGGGGGGAGACTTTTATATATTGAAAAGCCAAAAGGAACTAGTTTTTTGGGCAATGGTAAATCGCGTAGCTTCCAATCAAAACAATTAGGTGCGGCCCAGTCCATTTGGGGCGGGGAACGTTCCCCCAGTTCCCCCCTCTGAATCCGCGCCTGCATATATATATACATTCAAATATATATACATATACATATATATATATATATACATATATATATATATATATATATATATATATATATATATATATATATTATATATATATATATATATATATATATATATATATATATATATATATAATATATATATATATATATATATATATATATATATATATATATATATATATATATATATATATATATAGTATATATATATATATATATATATATATATAATATATATATATATATATATATATATATATATATATTTATATATATATATATATATATATATATATATATATATTATATATATATATATATATATATATATATATATATATATATATATATATATATTTATATATATATACCTATATATATATATATATATATATATATATATACCTATATATATATATATATATATATATATATATATATATATGTTGGAATGATGAAGTTCTGTGAGAAGGGGAGGTCTTAAAAGATGTAATTTCTTCTGTAATAGGCTTTTTAACCCTCTCTGGCACTCAAAACTGATGGCAGATAAGTATAAAACTGCCTTTTTTCCTTTGTGGTATCTTCTGCTTCTTACAAAATAAAACAAAATAAGTTCCCCAGTTATAACTTCTAAAAAGGGGATTTGAAATGGATAAACTCATTATAAAATATTTTTAGGTTCCCCCCTCTGGATCCGCGCCTGAATTTCCACCGTGTTCCTACTGCGACCCAGAAGCACTTTAATTACGATTTTAAATGAATTTGAAACAGTTGTGTGAAGTATCCTTCCCCTATGAGAGACTTTGCTCCAATTTCAAAAATGAAATAATTAATGATTTAAAATCGAAAATCAGCATTAAACATATGTTAATTCAGCCTCTTTCACGATACTAGAACTATTACCAAAATCTCTTCTCATCAATAGATGGAAGTGCTTATGCGTTTCATAAATTTGGTGTAAAAATCGGTGAACAATAGCCTCAAGTACGGTATATCATTTTTAGTCTAAGCTTATTCCACCATTCACCTAGCGCCCGATAAGCAACTTCGTTCTAAGAAATTTAGAAATTTGATTCTATATTCAACTGCCATGTTGTGGATGAGCCTTTTGTGTTCAAACTTACACCATATGGCTTATGGAGCTTTTCCATCTACACTGGGATAAAATATCTTTTAATACATTCTTAATCCGTGTTCCTTAATACATTCCACTACCCTATATATAACAACCAATAAAATATGGAGCATCAACAATGGCGTAAATAATATAATTCCCTAATTTAAATTTCAACAAAAGAAAACATCACGCTAGGGTAAACGTTCTTTAGGGATATAAAGACGTAATTTGCACCCCTAGTTTTTATTTTATGTCACATGCATTAATGGCCGACTTGGTCGATGTTCTCAAAGTGAGTTTTATACATAGTACGAAATACAGGGGTAGAAACCTCAGCAAAATTTGTATACAGGAAGGGGGAATTATTAAAACAAGAGTATATGTAGGTTCCTTTAACGCATTTAACATGAGATTTGAGTGAAGGGATTTTTTTTACAGTTTAGGATATAAATAATTTTAACATTTGTTTCTGTTAACTGCTTATATAAAATGTATTCATCATAGGAAAATATTGGTATTAAATGATTCTTATTATCAGGTTATTGAACGGTTTTACAGTGGGGCTTTGCTGTTTCTTATGTCGTACTTAATCTCACATTATGATAATATCGCATTGTTTGATATTATATTTTTTTCACTCAAGTTAGAGTGTGTTTTTTTATAATTAAATATTTCTATACAGATAAGACACGAAAGAATTTTTCAGATTGATTTATTAAAAATAGTACTGTTACTTCGAAATGTCAACTTCATTTGAGAAAGAATGATATTTAAGTTTCTTATTATAGAGATCTTTCGTTTCAATTGAAATAAGCTAATTATGGAGTTTTTCTAATGGATAAATTGAATTTGCTTACATTACTCTAGGTTAATATATATATATATATATATATATATATATATATATATATATATATATATATATATATATATATATATATATATATATATATATATATATATATATATATATATATATATATATATATATACGTATATATATATATATATATATATATATATATATATGTGTGTATATACAGTGCTGTATTCGTCAGGGACGCAGGGCTGCAAATTTTCAAGAGCAGCTAAATTTTGGGCGTGAGAAATAAAACATATTTTGCTCTATACCTTCACCCATTTTATGTAGAACTCAATTAATGGGCGTCATTCTTCACGGTGTCCCAGGACGACACTGAGGGTAATTCCGGCCTTGTATATATATATATATATACCTATATATATATATATACCTATATATATATATATATATATATATATATATATATATATATATATATATATATATATATATATATATATATATATATAACTATTTGATAATTATTAGCAATAACAGGCTTAGTGAATCTTAAAAAACTCGATTTTATTAAAAAGTTGACGTATCGCCACGACATTCGTGGCTTTTTCGAAACTTTTGAAAAACTAAAATTTCTTTGACATTTATTGATTTAAAAAAATTTGAACAGTTGAAAAAGACTACTATGTTTTTTAAGATTCACTAAGCCTGTTATTGCTAATAATTATCAAAAAGTTAAAAATAGTTCACAGGCAACAACAATTCAAGTAAATAATTATATATATATATATATATATATATATATATATATATATATATATATATATATATATATATATATATATATACTATATATATATATATATATATATATATATATATATATATATATATATATATATATATATATATATATATATAGGTATATATATATATATATATATCTATATATATATATATATATATATATATATATATATATATATATATATATATATAAAAGAAGGGTAGTCTTTGCTGACTAGTTAGGATGCAATTAGGATAATAATATTTGGGTATAGCAGCAAGCAAAACGTGTACTCTTATAACACTATATTTCCGATATTTCGACAATGATTATTGTCATCTTCAGGGAAGCTACAAAATAAGCACAAAAGAAAATAAAAAAATGCTCCATAACGGCCAACAGTAACAATACTCACTGTGTCTTTGAGAATGATTGCAAAAGATGTAAAAATCGAGATACAGCATTATTGATTTCTATAAAACATTATTGATCGAGAACACAAAATGTGATGATCATCAACTAACATTATAAGTTAAAATGGTCACAATAAAATAAAACAAAACACAATTTTACACAGTTTATTTCCTCTAAATTAATTGTGTTTTGTTTTATTTTATTGTGACCATTTTAACTTATAATGTTAGTTGATGATCATCACATTTTGTGTTCTCGATCAATAATGTTTTATAGAAATCAATAATGCTGTATCTAGATTTTTACATCTTTTGCAATCATTCTCAAAGACACAGTGAGTATTGTTACTGTTGTCCGTTATGGAGCATTTTTTGATTTTCTTTTGTGCTTATTTTGTAGCTTCCCTGAAGATGATAATAATCATTTTCGAAATATCGGAAATATAGTGTTACAAGAGTACACGTTTTGCTTGCTGCTATACCCAAATATTATTATCCTAATTGTATATATATATATATATATATAGTATATATATATATATATATATATATATATATATATATATATATACCTATATATATATATATATATATATATATACCTATATATATATATATATATATATATATATATATATATATATATATGTGAGACGGGGAAATATGAGTTACATATAGTATTTTTGGGTATTATTAACAGTCCCATTATACATACTAAAAAACAAAATAGTAGTTTGGACACCCGGTACCTACATGTGAGCCAGTTCAGAAACTCAGAAAGTAAATTTTAATAAAAAATAACTAATAAACAAAATGAATCATTGTAGCTGTATTTCGTCAATAATTACGTGCTATGTAGTCTAATATCAGTAATATTTATCACAGACAAAATAGCAACTGATCTTTTTTCGAAACTAAATCTATAAATTAAATAATTAAGTATATATTATGTGTATAACATGGGAGTTTTTTTTTGGTTTCCCGTATCATGTAATATTAGCAGACCTCACTACTGATATTATAATGAAAAGCACTTAACTAGCAACTGGAGACGGTCACCAAAAGATAAATGAACATAGTTATGAGTATGAATTATACCTATACCTACGACAATAATTATCAAGAAAAATTGGTAACTGTTCCAGCAATATTTGTGTTGAGAAAACGAATATATGTAATTAACGTCATATTCTCTAATATACCAATTTTTGAAAAAAAAATTGATGTTAGGTATTTTTCATATTACACTATAAGAAAATAATTTATTGAATAAAATTATATTTTCAGTGGTTCGCTTCGGATTTATTTGAATCTCCTGCGTATATGAAACCAATTTACTATTATTCAGTAACTCCGAGAATATCTCATTTAGATCCTTAATTCCGTTCTGTCATACATCATGACACACAATAAAAACTTATATAAAAACCCAACAAACTCCCCTATTCAGATCAGATTTCCTAACGTGACAGCTCTATTTAGCAGCATTTGTACCATTTAACTCCTGAAATCCACCCTTATTTGAGTTGAAAACATTCGCATCGTGGAGGGGGCAATCCATGATCCTTCGCGCCAATTTAACCAATAGAAAGTACTGGTAGGCGGAGTCTTACATTCAACTGATCTCATAGCCGGCTGGATGCGACGGTTACTGCGATATATGAGCACATTACCCATCTTAACTGATAACGGAATGGTTAAAGAGTGATTTGAGGTTCTTATCATCGTAATCCTAGTGGTCTCGAGAGACTTAATCGTTGAAACTGGCTTCAGTTAAGCGAGAAAGTGACCTGGACTGGGGCGAAACCAGCACGGCAGAGTTGAGTGAGGAAAATTTTCCTGAAGAAGACTTTAAAATGGTAGAAACGTCACATCAGCCGAGCGTGTCGCGTACTGCGAATTTTTTTGGGGGCGTCGGGCATAATTATTTAGGAAATATGTTTTTGGGAGAAGATTTCAAGCCGATTTATAAAAATCGGATGAACGATAGTTCAACGGGAGGTAATGCTAGTAGTTCGTTGTTCACAATAGACAGTATTTTAGCGCCTACAAGACCGAAACCTACCGTTGTTTCGACACAACAACAGAGGCCAGTTTTTCAACATCCCAGTTTTAATTTAGGGCATATTGCGGCGGCAACTGGTGGGTTTGGAGCTACTTCGGCCGATTTTTTGGGTGAGTTTTTAGTTTATTTAGTATTATATTTGCTTTAGATACTGAACCCAAACGGTATCCCTTAATTAAATTTTTTTTTGAAATAAAGAATAAAATTTGAAATAATATTTTAAGAATATTACCGCTCATGTTCATTTGTTGATGAACTTTGTGATTTGTATGAAATCAAATAATATAATAGTTAATGGCGAACAAGATCATTTCATTTAGTTTTTTTTCTTTAAATGGATTTAAAAATTCATAGTTAGATAGATACCTACTGATTTTCAGTCGTATTTTCTTCGAAAATAATAAACTATTATCAAATTTTAAGACATAGATGCGAGAGTAGTTTTTAAATTCGTTTTAGATTGCTTGAACCATGATTTTCGAAATTTGTCATATATACAGGGTGATCCAGAGCTACGTAATCGGTCCATAACTTTTTTGTCATTGAAGATATCGATATGAAATTTTCAGAGCAAATATTACCTGACCAAGTCTATTTTTCAAAATTATTTTGAAGACAATTGCACTTCCGGTTTTGCCGGAAGTGATATCAACTTTGTTATTTCAAATGCAATACCCTGTATATTTTTTGATTTTCGAATTTCTTATGTAATTTATAATGAAATTGTCTTGACATTTTCATACCTAAAATGAACAGTTTTCGAGTTATTAATTTTTTTCGTAAAATTTTGACGGTTGCATCTTCAACAAAAATAGGCTATAACTTCTTTGTTAGTAGGTCTATTGGTATGCGGTTTAGATTTTTGTAACTTTGAAACATCGTTTTATTTATTCCATGTCAAAATTTTTCATATTTCTAATTTATTACTTGATAAAATCTAGGTTGAAGTTGGCAAATTTCAAACATTAATAACTTTCTTATTTCTAATTGAATGCTATGTATATTTTTGCATTATTGACTTTGCTATTCAATTACCTTTCGATTTGTATAACCATTCTCTATACCTAAAGTTAATAATAACAAAGATATTTTACAATTTTGTAATAATCTATATATCATTTCACTTGAGAAATCGACTAGCGAGTTATTTTGACGTATCCATGGATACCAATTACGGAAATTGTTTAAAATTTAATTGTGTCACCTTTTCTGCTCATTAGGTTTGTAGCACCTGATGCTGATATCCGAAAAGATATTGAAAAAATAGTAATTCTAAGACGTTAATATTCAATAATTATTGTTGTTTATAAACAACATATATGTTTGTAGTAGACTGATGTCAAATTGCAATGCCAAGTTTGACATTATCATTTTGGTCAGGAGGAGTACATTCGCATGATCCAACAGTTACTCCAAATTATACATTTCAATGTTATACAGATAGAAATCAATGCTTATTAATAACAGAATCACAAAAAGTAGTTGAATCAGAATCAGAATATTTTTGATGATAAATTTTACTACCTAGCAGAACATTTCGATCCGCTTCTCCAATACAGTAAACCATATTTATCATTTCTTGTCGTGTAAAATCCATTTTATTAACTGAAAAAATACTAGAAAAGGTCACACAATTAGATTTTAAATAATTTTTATTATTGGTATCCATGGATACGTCAAAATAACACGCTAGACGATTTCTCAGGTGTAATAATATATAAATTATTACAAAATTGTGAAATATCTTTGTTATTATTAACTTTAGGTATAGAGAATGGTTATACAAATCGAAAGGTAATTGAATAGCAAATTGAAAAATGCAAAAATATACATAGCATTCCATAAGGAATAAGAAAGTTTAGAACGTTTGAAATTTGCCAACTTCACCCTAGATTTTATCAAGTAATAAGTTAGAAATATAGAAAATTTTGACAAGGAATGAATAAAACACTGTTTCAAGGTTACAAAAATCCAAACCGCATACCAATAGACCTACTAACAAAGAAGTTATAGCCTATTTTTGTCGAATACGCAACTGTCAAAATTTTACGAAAAAAATTAATAACTCGAAAACTGTTCATTTTAGGTAAAAAGAATGTCATAACAGTTTTATTATAAATTACATAAGGAATTCGAAAATCAAAAAATATACAGGGTATTCCATTTGAAATAACAAAGTTGATATCACTTCCGGCAAAACCGGAAATGCAATTTTCTTCGAAATAATTTTGAAAAATAGACTTAGTCAGGTAATATTTGCTCTGAAAATTTCATATCGATATCTTCAATGACAAAAAAGTTATGGACCGATATATATATATATATATATATATATATATATATATATATATATATATATATATATATATATTTATATATAAATATATATATATATATTAATATACTATATATTATATATATATTTATATATATATAAATATATAATATATATATATATATATATTATATATATATATATATATATTATATATATAATATATATAACATATATATATATATATATATATATATTATATATATATATATATATATATATATATATAGTATATATTATATATATATATATATATATATATATATATATATATATATATATATCAGGGGCGGCTAGTCAAAGGAGGCTAAGGAGGCTAAAGCCTCCTCAATAATATTCCGTGTATCACTAATATATATATTATATTGAATAGTCAGCATTCAGCATATTCATATTAATCAAAATCATATTATTTTATGCACGCTACCTTCCTTTCAACCTACATTATATAATATTAATTTATTAATTAAGATAGAAAGTATTTACATTTACTGCATTCATTCATTTCAAAGATTTGTGGCAACGCTGCGGAAAGCTTAGAAAGGTATATTCTCAACGTTCATTATGGCCTGCCACAGAAAAGCAAAACTCACACCACTTAAAAACAAATACTCCGAATGAATACTTCATTGAAATAGAAAACCAAAACACATGTACATGGCAACACCGATAAACTCCAGCCTTATACAATGTCGACCAAATCACAACTATAGAAATCTCCCTGACATCCGAGTAAAGTCGTTAATTGAATCGTAGTATGATCGTAATTCGTATTCGTACTGTCTGAATAATGGACGCCGGAATCAACTCGCGTTACGCGTATTGTTTTAAAATGAGTGATTACTGAAATTAATTTCAAAAATTTCAATGGTGACTTAGTGGAATATTTGTTATCCCATAACTTTAGTGCCCTAAGTTATGAGGATAAAGTTTTGATAAAAACAAAAAAAAACCTACCCCTGAATTAAACAATTTGGTGCAGCGTAACAGGAAAAACAAAACCGCGGTTTTAATACCACGGAATTATGAGAGAAATCCTTGCCTAACCGGATCACAGGTAAAAAATAAATTATTTTGTTGGCAGTGTTTACTTTTTAATAGTGAAAATATCTCTGTTTGGGGCCGCTTAGGATTTGAGGATTTAATTCTATACCTAGTTGAAAGTGAGGAATTATTCACCGATAAAGTAACTTTAAATACAGCACGCGGATTAATATCTTACTTACAAGATAAGGAATTTATATATTTTTTAAACATCTTTAAATTAATTTTTGAACAAACAGAAATAGTTTTTCAAATCTTACAGCACCAGTTTTCATATGTAATTTACTCACGAAATCGGCTCAAGTTTAGTTTTTGGAAAAAATTTCAGAATTTCGTGCAGAAGTTTATTTTAAAAAACTATTTTCTGTATTTCAAACTACTGATGATACGACTCAATTTAGCCAAAAAAAAGAAAAAGAAATTCAGTTACGCAGATATGGAGCTTCACTATAAGCAAATATTTTATGAAATTTTGGATACTATTAGGGGTCAAATAGAAATAAGGTTCTCTGATTTGAAAGAACTGCATTTCTTCGACTTACTCAACAAAGATTTGTTCACCGGATTTTCGGCTAATTTTCCAGATAATCTTTTGGAAAATTTATGTCAAAAATACACTTTTTTTTGATAAGGTGGCCATAAAAAGTGAACTGTGTGTTGTTTTATAATGACAATGAAATTTTGGGGCACAATGAAAATCATGTGAGGACTATTAAATATTTTTTTTGATAATGATTTGAATCAAGAATTACCCCAAAGTTTATAAACTCTTATGTCTAATTGTTTCTATCCCGGTGACATCGGCTTCCGTAGAGCGCTCGTTTTCCACTCTTGAAAGAATTAAAACTTATTTACGAAATTCAATGAGCCAGGATCGTTTGAAAAATATTAGTTTGTTGTCTATTGAAAAGGAATTGGTAAAACTTTTGGCGAAAGGCAAAAAAATTTTATGAGGATATTATAGATCATTTTGCTAACGTTAAAGATCGCAGAATCCCGCTAATCTTCAAAATATATATAATAAACTTTTTATTTGCCTCTCACCAGCTGTTAAAAAATTCGTTAAGTAGGTAGGTAGTACCTATTATGTGAAAGAAAAAAAAATTTGAATGAATAGATGAATTGATTAATTGGCTGAGAAGAATTTTTGTGAATATTGTAAATAGGAGTTGTAGGTCTCAGGTAGACACTCGAAAGTGAAAACAAATTAATAGCTTAGGGTGCTTGTTTTACTTTGATTTTCTTTAAATTATATTGACCTTGAAATCCTAAAAATTTTCGCCTATGGTGTATTTTTCAACACCTCTTCGTAGCCTCCTCAAACCAAAACCTCACGAGTCGCCAACTGATAATATATATATATATATATATTATATATATATATTCATATATATTATTATTTATATATATATATATATATATATATATATATATATATATATATTTCCCTGGTACATATTGGCATCTCCAGCAGCTCCCATGAGACCTAATGAGCTGAAATTTAGTGTTATCCGTTTCTTTAAAAAGTGTATGGAGCTGAAAAATCGGATTTTAAAGGATGTTTGACCTCCCAAACTCCCCAAATTGAGTTAGAAGGTTACAAATTTGCACTTGTATTGAGTTCATGTTGGGGAATAAATTCTTTTTTCTTCGCCGACACTCTTAATTGGAGTTTTTTGTCTTTTCGAAGTTTTTGAAAATATGCTCACCTCCACAGCAGATTGAGGTACATGATGGAAATTTGGTACCTGGATTGAGTTGATATTGTGGTAATATCCATTGCTGGTTCAAACTATTTTTTTTAACCGTGTAGAGACTTTATTCTGTTCGAAACGCATCTTAATAACCTGCTTCAATATGTGATGCACTGCGCGTAAATGTTTACACAATGAAATAAATTATTTTCTTCTTTTCAATTCGGATTGTTAATTAAGCGTGTTTTTTTCAACTATTACTCATTAAGTTCGAATTTCTTCTCGATGCGATGTCATTTACGAAAAATGCAACCTTAGGGACAGAGCTCTACTGCTCAAGCGATGTTTCTAATATTTATGATAATTGATGAAAAAAAAATTTATTTTGAAACATGGACAGCACAATTTTATCTGTAGAAGTGGAAATAAACGGAAAAGGAAGAACCTCTTTTGACTGTTGAATATATAATTGTAGGTTCGATAAAAGTAAGTGCTCTATCCGGTGGGGGGGTAGGTTACAATTTGCTCTGAAACGGAAGAGCACTTCGTTTTGTCCATTCGACTTGAATTATTTTATTGATATCCTGCAATTAATTTAAACTGTTTATTCGGCTGAGATATCTTGAAAAAAAACATGTATCTTTTATAAATATATTTAGAGTTTGATTTACCTAGAATAAATCTTTGTAATAGTTAGTAGATCTATTTCAGAAATTATTTTAGAAAGGATCCCGCACGGGAACCCATATAAAATGGTTCTCGTTGGAATTTCTTCATTTTTTTATATGTTTATATATCCTTCGTTATCATAAAATGTGAGGGTTCTAAACAGTTTCTATGTCTAGTTTCGATTTTATGGATTTTTGAAATGTTGCGACGAAGCCAAATGTGATAATGCTCTGAAAACTTTGTTAGTGTGAAATAATTTTTGTTATAATAACTTTGGGACCAACTGTAGATATTTCACGAATAATATATATATTTCATTCTTTTTTTAATCAGATCAGAAATGATTCTTTTCCCTACAGGGCGACTCTTAAATAGTTACAAAGTTTGTCAAAAATTAATCTATATAACAGTATTTCTTAAACTTTTATTGGTATTATATTGAACACTTTTGAAAAAATCTAAATATTAAAGACGCTACTTTATTCATCATCTACCTAAATAGAAACCATAAAATTGTATTCTGATCCGACCTACATAGGTAAGCAAAACAGCTCAACATGACAGTTACAAAACTAGCAAAAATCGTTCCCCAAAATAATATTAAATATCCCAGTAGGTTTCTTTTGGAAAATATCTTAGATGCAGATAATAGGCCACCATAGTTAATAAACAATTTTTTGATATTTTGAATATACGTTTTAATATTCAATTTTATCTAAATATAGTTTGAATAAATTACCACCATAACTGCGTTATATGTATATTATAATATGAACTAGATACCTTCAGTACTTAAATAATTCCTTATGTTTTCTCAAAGAGTTTGATATAATACCAATAAAAGATTCAAGAAAATATTTCAAAAAATGTTACGAAATTTAATTTTTGACCAACTCTGTGACTATTTCAGAGCCACCCTGTAGGTACTGATCTGAAATGGTTAGAAAAATGATAAAATATATATATTCTCTGGAAACTGTTTACATAATTTTTCTCAAAAATATTACAATAAATTAATTGCACATGGAAAAATTGTTTTAAACAATTATCGCAATTGGCTTCATCGCAACATTTCAAAAATTCAAAAAATCGAAACTAGACATAGAAACTGTTTAAAACTTTCACATGTTGGTGGCAACAAAGGATATAAAAACATATAAAAAAATTGAGAAATTCCAACGAGAACCATTTTATATGGGTCCCCGTGCGGGGTTCTTTGATAGCGTACAAATTGGCGGAGGCGCCGAGCGACTTCTCATATTGGGAAGTATATTTTGTAATAAATTATTGTTCTTATTGCAACTATGAAATATAATTACATAAATTAAATTAATGCTATATATTTAATATATAGGTGTTTTAACGACTTTATCAAAAATTCAATGGAGATACAAGATACAATAAGAAAATAGGTAGCATTTGTCTAACACTTAAAGACTTTACTACCCATTTTGGTTGAATAATTCAATTATAATTGGATACATACGTAACTAGGTATGCATAAAATGTTGATAATTTATTAATTTTTTCATTAGACCGTGTAAGCTTTTATGAAAAAATACTCAAAGATCAACATCATTGTGTGTACATTTTTTTGAATTAACTTTATGGAATATCTGAAGAATAAAGTACCTACTATGAAATTCATCATGTCTTCAAGATTTTCATATTTGGATTGCACAATTAAGACATATCCGAATGTTGAAACTTGGTAAATTGATTGAAAATTGATATTTAATATCTGATCTATTCACTAAATAATATTTGAATTATAAACATCTAACTTTACCTGATAGATACTCAAACCACTATTAACAGTTCTTAACTTTTTCATGCCCTAATGGTTTCTCTATCTAGTTCCTCCATATTTGATTGTTATGTATGAACATCAATAATTAGCGTTTAAGTTGAAAAAAAGGAACAACGTAGTTCCGTTACTAAGATCGTATTTTCCTTTAATTTTTTTTACATACAAATTATTAACCTCGTTTGTCAATTTGGAGAAGCTTTGTTATTCTTAAATAATATATGAAATAATGTCGATATTTGGACGAAAATTAGTATTTCGGGATTTTTTGATATGAGGATTTCAAATTGATCTTAGTTTGGTTTTTAATTGTCGGGGCGCCAACTACAGCCCTATTTCTATTTTTGGAAGTTTGGAAGTCACAAGTTATTCGTCTATGAATGTATATCACATTTTCTGGAAGAGGAACCGATTTGTCTATTACTTTACATGGAAAATGTATGCTTGTCAAAAGTCGCTACAAGAAGCCGTTTTCGAGATATTTTGATTTAAAATAATCGATGCATTCAACCTTCTTCTCATTGATTTGCGAACTCTTTGAAAATGAAAGTATTAAGTAGGCTAGGAGGTTCATCCTGCAATGTTTTTTTCACTTTTTGGAACGTATCAAGTAGGCTAGTAATATGTTGACCAATTCAAGCTGATCAGCTTTTCGACACCGGCGTTGAACTATAGGTCCTTTGAGATAAAAAAAAACTCGTGAGCAGCAATGTTCCATCACTAAAGGATGCACATACAGGTGTTTTCACCTAGGTGTTTTGTTGCTACTTGTATATATTTCAAATATGAAAATTGTAAACCTGTTCCAATGTAATCTAAAAAATTTTTTTGAATAAAAAATTGAATAAAGTCATATTTTTCGCGCGAAATGCATCGCGTCGAGATGCGATTCTAGTGAATTGAATCATATTTCGAAAAATCACTCTTAGTAGCGAACCGAATCAAAAAGTGAAAATAATTTATTTTCTAAAAAAAAATTCGCGAAGTGCATCGTGGTTGAGGAAAAAAGTTGAAACCATTGAAGAAACGCACCTCAACATCAACTCAATCCACATACCAAATTTCAAACCTCTATCTCAAAACAAAACAAAAAATCGCGAAGTGCATCGCGTACTGATCGAGCAGCGACTCAGCAAAATTATGATAGTTTCATTTTGAAACGAAAACAATCCCAGATGAAAATAATTCAGCTCATTTATTTGGATAACATATTTCTTTTATAATAATAGAATTTCCTGATGAATTTGTTGGTAATGAATATGTTTCGAGAGTATTCTTTCAAATACTTTCACGCAGCGTTGCTGGTTGTAACATAATTTTCGAATTGTAATATAATTTACCCTCACAATTTTGATATAAAATATTTGTAAAATAATACATAATTGTAACATATTTTTAACCTAGAGATTTTGCGCAACCAATTTTAAACGGTCAGCAATTAATCTTTGTTTGTTACCGTAGTTGTGATCAAAAATCTGGGTAAAATGTACGGTACGGGGAAGTACGACTATAATATAGATAACTATGGAAAATACTACGATAAAGGTATATCAGAAAGGGCGAAATACTTCAAGTTTGAACTTTTATTGCCGTCTGTAGTGGATCTTGATTTTTTGCTATGCTGAATGATATTTCTTTTTCATTTAGTTCTTAGGAGCGAAGCATGTGCATACATTTTTATAGTGTTTGATTGAATTAATTGTCAGGAGATATGGCTAGTATTATAAATTAAGTTTTGCTTATTTTAATGTTAATGTTTTTGTAAATGTTTATTTTCATGAATATAATATTTTGATCTGAATGTGTGTATTTAACAATTTATTGCGAAAAAAATGTTGTAACATAATTTTGAAGAAAAATCGATAATTCTAGCAACGCTGTACCATAATTCTCACTTTGGTCTTAGCAACACTGCTTCCACGTATTGTCAGATATTTTTCTGTGATATAACAAATCCGAGAATATATATATATATATATATATATATATATATATATATATATATATATATATATATATATATATATATATATATATATATATATATATATATATATATATATATATATATATATATATATATATATATATATATATATATATATATATATATATATATATATATATATATATATATATATATATAGGGTAAAGTCGGGTGAGATGGCTCGTTCAATTTATTTCGTCTATGTGCTAGTAGATGGAATGCCGGTCGTCTCTAGCTCTTCTTGCATATGTTCAGTGTACGTTGGTAAAATATCGCGACCAGTTACTACCTCAAAGGTAAAAAAAGTATGTATACTATGTTTGATAAATGCTTGAAAAATTTCATCCTCTAGTTTTAGACGTTGTAAATTTTTTCTGCATGACCGTAGACTAAATTTATTTGCATCAGTATTTTAGTGGAACACTATTCTTCAAACCTGACCTTAAAATAACGCCTGAAATGCAACCATTAATACTAAATTGGGCGCGAAGTGATACTTTCACTGGCGGGTAAGACGGCGCAAGCCATCTGACCCGCACTGTCGGGTGAGATGAAATCCAACAAGACCTATTAACAGGTTGCAATTTGGCCAACTTCTTGCTGAAGCATGGACAAAATCATGCTGTCTTCAGCTTTAGAGCGACAGGAATTTATCCCTTCAGACCTGAGGCTATTCCAGATTATGCCTTTCTTAATGAGATTACATTACAAACAATGATACTGTTGAACCAATAGGCAATACACCTGGAAAAATCTTAGACTCAATAATCCCTATTCCCTCCACATCCAAAGTCGAAACAATAAGGAAGCGAGGAAGACAACTAGCCGAAGTTTTGACCTCGAAGGAAAATATTTTGAAACGTAAGTCTTTATTAGAGAAAAAATCAGAGGCAATGAAACGGAAAAATGAAAGAAAGTTGAAAAATATATCTCAAACAAAAAATCAAAAAATCCAAAAAAAGAGATCTAAGTGTTTCATCAGAGAGAAGTACTTCAATTAGTGTAGATATGGAACCGGATTCGGATACTGCAAGTGAAGACTTAGAAAGTGAGTGTGTTGGATGTGGCGAGATTTATGAACAAACAAAAAGCAGTGAAGATTGGATCGAGTGCATAGAGTGTCGACAATGGTTACACGGAGGCTGCACGAGTTTCACAAATAAGTGTTTTCGCAGTGGAAAACGCAAATAAGATAATATTTTTCAGTTGAACACTTATTTCATGTTTATTTTATTTTGAATTAAAATTTATTTTCCGTTCTAAAGACGTATGATTTATTTCCAGTGGTTAGGTGAAAAAATTGTATATGCGCCATGTCACCCGCAAGAATATCTTATTACTTTCTTAGTGCGCCATAATACCCGCCCTCGGTGGGAGAGATGGCTCATTAGGCCTTTTTCTATAAAAATTTCTCACTTGGCGAAAAAAATATTTTTCGTCTTATTTCATATATTTTTGTTTACTTCTATTCAATATCCTCATTTTGTAAAATATTCGTTTTACACATATATATTATTTAGTGGTCTTTCCACCGTTTCAAAAAAAGGTGGGCCAACTCACCCGACTTTACCCTATATATATATATATATATATATATATATATATATATATATATATATATATATATATATATATATATATATATATAGTATATATATAGGTAGTTGCCGTCGAGTCACCAGACGTACAGCAGCACTTGAAAATGCCAAATGAGATTTTGGCGAAACGTCGTGAAACAAACGGTGCTTCTCAGCGCCAACAAAACTTCCGACATCGGATTGAACCCCGGAATCTCTCTCTGATTCATATATATATATATATTATATATATTTTTTTCCTGTTACATATTGACATCTCCAGCGGCTCCCACCGAGTTGAATGGGCTGAAATTTGGTACCTGGGATTTTTTCCAGTGCAGAATGAAAGTATCAAAATTTTCGTAGATTTCTGCAACCGTCATTTTTACGTAGATATTTCAAAAAAATTTTGTAACATAATTTTGAAGAAAAATCGATAATTCTAGCAATCCTGTACCAAAATTCTCACTTTGGTCTTAGCAACACTGCTGCCACGCATTGTCAGATATTTTTCTGTGACATGATATTTTTCTGTGACATAACAAATCCGAGAAGAAGAGTCTGCATTGAATCTGTCACACCTGCACTGAAAAGTGTTTAAATCTGCGTGAACTCACGCTCGATCAGATTCAGATCTGCAGTTCGAATATGCATCACATTCTGGCTTCCATCTTAGGGGATTTACATAGGCACTTATCGATTCTTCACTTAAGAGATTCGCCATATTGTTAACATTCAAGAAGTGTGAAAATAAATGCTCGACGGGGAGTTTCTACCGCAGTGTGTGGGCGCTGTCTCTATTTGTTCACATACGAAATGAAGTTGTGCGTGATAAAGAGGATACGATTTCGGTCGATTTGGGAACACCTTGAATGATATTTCTGTTCATTATTCATTTCAATTCGAGTTATTGTCGACGTAGAAATTTATTGCTGTATTGGATAATGATCCTTATATATTGTTTTTTAGTCGTATTTGATCCTATAAAATACATACTATTGCAGTGTATCGAAGGAAAGTAGTTAGGTCTGGGAGTATTTTTCCCATTCGGTTCAGAACTCCTAGATCACCATTTTCGAAAAAATTTTCATATATATATATATATATATATATATATATATATATATCGCACCCTCAATAATATAAGGGCTCAAGTCAAAATTTTTGTAAAGTGTGATTTTAAATGATACGGGCACAAGACGGAATCATCTACCGGTTAGCGCTGACAGAGCGAGAAAAAGGTCAATCATGACTCGGTAACTGTATTTGTGCCTCTCTCACACTCTCCCCTCGCGTCGACCGTTCTTACTCATACAAGGTCGCAATCAGTAACGTGCCTATACTTGTCGAAGGCGGATCGTTCAAACTTTGTGCAATTCGTATTTGTGCCCTTCTATGAGAAAAAACCAGGAGATTTCTGTTCTGAACATTTTGTGTTATATGGAATAATTTGTAGTTGCACCGTTATATTATACAAAATGTTGTAAATTTTTGGGTGTAATTCATAATAGATCTCTATATTGCTGAAAAGAAACGATGTTGAAAGGAATTATATCTTATTGGTTCCTTATAGTATATAAATTGTTTTATGTTAAATCTATTAGACCCTTACTCACATGAAATATCCAAAAAAAAAATTGAAATTCATTCAAATTCAATTTTATTTTCATGACAATTTATAGTGTAGTTATCAGTGAACTAATCAGCAGAATTTCACATTTATAACACAAATAATAAGCATTTTATACGAAAAATAAGCTGAAATGTAGGAAACCTGAATCTTTAAACGCGATTTCCCACAAAACTTCTATTTCGTATTATGCCCTTGTATCACTAAGGGTGCGATATATATATATATAGGTATATATATATATATATATATATATATATATATATATATAATATATATATATATATATATATATATATATATATATATATATATATATATATAGATATATATATATATATATATATATATATATATATATATATATATATATATATATATATATATCAGTGGCGGCTCGTGAGGTTTTGGTTTGAGGAGGCTACAAGAGGTGTTAAAAATACACCATAGGCGAAAATTTTTAGGATTTCAAGGTCAATATAATTTAAAGAAAATCAAAGTAAAACAAGCACCCGAAGCTATTAATTTGTTTTCACTTTGGAGTGTCTACGTTGAGACCTACAACTCCTATTTACAATATTCACAAAAATTCTTCTCAGCCAATTAATCAATTCATCTATTCATCAAATTTTTTCTTTCACATAATAGGTACCTACCTACCTACTTAACGAATTTTTTAACAGCTGGTGAGAGCAAATAAAAAGTTATTATATATTTTTGAAGATTAGCGGGATTCTGCGATCTTTAACGTTAGCAAAATGATCTATAATATCCTCATAAAATTTTTTGTCTATCGCCAAAAGTTTTACCAATTCCTTTTCAATAGACAACAAACTAATATTTTTCAAACGATCCTGGCTCATTGAATTTCGTAAATAAGTTTTAATTCTCTTAAGAGTGGAAAACGAGCGCTCTACGGAAGCTGATGTCACCGGGATAGAAACAATTAGACATAAGAGTTTATAAACTTGGGGTAATTCTTGATTCAAATCATTATCAAAAAGATATTTAATAGTCCTCACATGATTTTCATTTTGCCCCAAAATTTCATTGTCATTATAAACAACACACAGTTCACTTTTTTATGGCCACCTTATCAAAAAAAGTGTATTTTTGACATAAATTTTCCAGAAGGTTATCTGGAAAATTAGCCGAAAATCCGGTAAACAAATTTTCATTGAGTAAGTCGAAGAAATGCAGTTCTTTCAAATCAGAGAACCTTATTTCTATTTGACCCCTAATAGTATCCAAAATTTCATAAAATATTTGCTTATAGTGAAGCTCCATATCTGCGTAACTGAATTTCTTTCGTTTTGGGCTAAATTGAGTCGTATCATCAGTAGTTTGAAATACAGAAAATAGTTTTTTAAAATAAACTTCTGCACGAAATTCTGAAATTTTTTCCAAAAGAAACTTGAGCCGATTTCGTGAGTAAATTACATCTGAAAACTTGTGCTGTAAGATTTGAAAAACTATTTCTGTTTGTTCAAAAATTAATTTAAAGATGTTTAAAAAATATATAAATTCCTTATCTTGTAAGTAAGATATTAATCCGCGTGCGGTATTTGAAGTTACTTTATCGGTGAAAAATTCCTCACTTTCAACTATAGAATTGAATCCTCAAATCCTAAGCGGCCCCAAACATAGACATTTTTTCTATTAAAAAGTGAACACTGCCAACAAAATAATTTATTTTTTACCTGTGATCCGGTTAGGCAAGGATGTCTCTCATAATTTCTTGTATTAAAACCGCGGTTTTGTTGTCTGTTACGCTGCACCAAATTGTTTAATTCAGAGGTAGGTCGCAATGTTTTTATCAAAACTTTATCCTCATAACTTAGTGCACTAAAGTTATGGGATAACAAATATTCCACTAAGTCACCATTGAAATTTTTGAAATTAATTTCAGTAATCAAACTGATTTTAAAACAATACGCGTAACGCGAGCTGATTCCTGCGTCCATTATTCAGACAGTACGAATTAGGATCATACTACGATTCAATCAACGACTTTACTCGATGTCAGGGAGATTCTTTAGTTGTGATTGGTCGACATTTCATAAGACTGGACTTTATCGGTGTTGCCATGTACATGTGTTTTGGTTTTCTATTTCAATGAAGTATTCATTCGGAGTATTTGTTTTTGAGTGGTGTGAGTTTGCTTTTCTGTGGCAGGCATAATGAACGTTGAGAATATACCTTTCTAAGCTTTCCGCAGCGTTGCCACAAATCTCAAAATGAATGAAATGCAGTAAATGTAAATACCCTCTATCTTAATTAATAAATTATATTATATAATGTAGGTTGAAAGGAAGGTAGGTGCATAAAATAATATGATTTTGATTAATATGAATATGCTGACTATTCAATATAATATATATATTAGTGATACACGGAATATTATTGAGGAGGCTTAGCCTCCTTAGCCTCCTTTGACTAGCCGCCCCTGATATATATATATATATATATATATATATATATATATATATATATATTTATATATATATATATATATATATATATATATATATATATATATATATATATATATATATATATATATATATATATATATATATATATATATATATATATATATATATATATATATATATATATATATCAGGGCCGTAACCAGCACTGGTTTCTAGAGGGGGCTGAACTAATTCTTGAGGGGGCTTGTTTTTTTACATAGTATTGAAATGAATATACGTGAAAAAATGATAGGAATATACAGCTTTTTTTGTCTTTTTACCTAGAAGTTCATACTGGAAAACGAATATCAATTGAAAAACATTTTGGAAAAATAAAAAAATTTATTCTAATAAAAATAATAAATAAAAAATCTCTCCTAGGAAACTCTAAATAAATAAAACTAATAGAAATAAAAAATATTAAAAAAAAAATAAAAATATACTTTCATCATTAAATATAAACAAATGAATATATCTATACACGTTTATATCATAGAACCAGTTTTTGGAGGAAGGTTATAGATTTAAAAAATGCAGCCTACAAATTCATGTTTGAAGATTTAGCTTTATTTGCATTTACTATTCTAAGGTTACCGTCATACAATTCATTCGTGGACAGGATATTTTCATTGATTAATATTGTTAAATGTAAAATTCGAAACAAAATTATACTAACAATGTTAAATTCAGTTGTGTCTATTAGATCTCACTTGGAAATAAATGAGATTTGCTGTAAATAATTTGAGCCTAGCAAAGCTATGTATGCAAAATTTAATTCTGATATGTATCAGTAGCAGAACCAATCCACAGCTTCAAGCTTAGACAAATATGATGATGATGTAATGATGTCTTGTGAACAGTTTATACAAAAATAAATATATTTGTAACAGAAACGTGGTTTCGATTGTAATAGTAATTCAAGTAAAAAGTCCCGAAAATACCTATTATTGTTTTTCGGGCGAGTAGGCAACATGTTGCGTGCACTATTTTTTCGTGCAGTTGCGAAAAAATCATGATTGCGATTTTGGGCGACAAATTAGCAGCAAAACACGTATGAAATAACTCCTAGAATAAGTGAATTTTATATGAAAAATACTTGTTACCAATGCTTCCCCGTTGACATGTCGCAACCACGGTTGCGCTTTTGGGCGACAAATCATCAGCGTCTAAAGTGCAACATGGATCTGAAAAATCTGGTAACCCTGATGGTAGCCGCTCTATTTAGGATAAAAATATGTTTTGCGGGTTAAAAGATGCCGCAAATAAATAATTTTGAGTCAGTTTTACAATTAGGTAGATTTGTTTGTAACTAGGCTAGTTTTATGTTTCAACGCAGATATGAACATTTTTGGTTTGTAATAATTCTGGTATCTTTTTTACAGGGGGCTCAGCCCCCTCTGGCGCCCCCTGGCTACGGCCCTGATATATATATATATATATATATATATATATATATATATATATATATATATATATATATATATATATATATATATATATATATATATATATATATATATATTTATATATATATATATATATATATATATATATATATATATATATATATATATATATATATATATATATATATATATATATATATATATATATATATATATATATATATATATTTTTTTTTTTCCCCGGTACATATTGACATCTCCAGCGGCTCTCATTGAGTCGAATGAGCTAAAATTAACTACCTGAGATTCTTCCGCAGAGTATCAAAATTTAGGTGAATTTCCGCCATTTTTATGTAAATATTTCTAATTTTCATATAAATATCCTTCCCGGTAGGTATATATTGCGGTTTGTATCACACAGCGGTTTGTATCACACCAAATGAGCTGAAATTTTTTACCTGGGATATTTTTCGTTGCACAACGAAACTTTCAAAATTTGCTATTCTGACTTCACCTCGTTTATATATTTATAAATGCTCATTGTATGTAAAATACAATAAATGTAATTTTGCCAAATGAATTTCGATCATAACAAAAAAAACTGAGGTGCTTTTCATCCCTAATGAGTACAGAACAACAAAATTCGAATACTATCAAGGTATTAAATTTTTTAATATGTTCCATCAAGTATGAAATTGTAAAATATTCGTCTATTTAAAAAGGTAGTTAAATCGTTACTTTTTTGTCAAAATCCAATTATAGAGTATCAGGGTACTTGACTGACTCTGATGTAATTAATAATATGAGAATTTTAATTTAATTTTTTATTTTGTTTATTATGAAATATCCTTAACAATGTTACACAATTGTCAACAAGGATGAATAAATGGCTATCTATCAAGTTATGAAGTTGCAAAATATTCGTCTGTTTAAAAACATAATTCATCACTATTATCAAAATCTAATTACAGATTATCAGAGTACTTGAGTGACTCTGATGTAATTAATACTAAGTGAATTTCAATAAAATTTTTTATTTGTTTATTGTGACTTATCCAAAAAAATGTTACGATGATAGATATCGATATCAGAATTTTACCATTAAGTTTGTCATAAAAATTGAGCCTCAGACACAGGCATAGGTATTCATCTATCAAGTTTGAAAACAGGACTTTCTCTTTGAAAGTGTCCAATTTGTGTACACAGTGTACACCCCTTGTGTAGTTGCATACCTGTGACTAACCCCTCATATTTATCTCATCTACAGTGTAGTATTTTCTAATGTTTCTTCAATTTTGACAAATATTTTGGATCAATCATTATATGAATCAGAACGAGTTTACCCTCTATTTGTGAATAAGATGATTCACACAGAAATCTCCACGAATTCCCAAAAAAAAAATCCTATCGCACTTTTGTTAATATTTTTAACAAATTATTGAATTGCTTCATAAGTTTCACATTGAAATAGAACCGTATTCTACTTCTCCATTTCTACTGGTATTTATAAATGCAACTTAGTTGGATATGTTGGAACCTCGTATACATAAGACTGCTTGAAATCCTAAGCGTTTGTAAAATACGACCGGAAAGCTAACTCTTCGAAAAATAAGCTTTTAACCGGAGTTTCCATTAGGTTAAAATCGTCTTATATAAAAATCGGGGAGAAGGCAGTGAGTGAAACAGTTTTTAAAAGTTACTTTCAGATTCGCCATGCATGCAAAATGCGCTGTGACATGCTTGAACCTCGATGTATACTAGGGTGGCGGGGGTATGGAAGGGTAGTCAGACCGAATGCCCAGAGGCGAGAGGTAGAAACAATATTATTATTATTTCATAATTTTTGGAGACCTCAGGGGCTAGCGATTTATTTGTTTTTGGAACTTTTTTCGAATGTCCAAGCATTGAGTTTTTCAAGTGAACTGTATCAGCCGATAGTTTTGTTGTATTTTTGTTTGAAATGGGGAACTACATAATTAATCACAACATATTACACCCCTATACGCCCCTTCAATTTGAATTTCACCATGTAGACATCAGAGGTACCTAATGATAAAATAATTTAATATCAATATTTTTTATTTGAGTATTATGCAAACTATACTTTTGGGTAGAAATGAGTAATTTATTCCAGAATTTGGAGAAATACTAATTTTTATAATTGAATATCATCAATTTATCCCTTGGAAAGGACTAGCTATATAAAGAAATAAGAACACGTTCATTTAAACTTACTTTCCACTATATTTAAATTTGAATGAATATTTCCCTCCTGTCAAAAATCCCTTGTAAATGGAATGCAATTATCGAAAATTACAGCGATAATTGCATTGTAGAAAGCGAAAGAGCCCTGCGATAATTGCATTGTAGACCGATAATTGCATAGTAGCATAGTTCATATCCCGGTTATTGATGACAAGCTGACAATTTATGAATTACTAACGTCAGTTTGACAAGTTGAAGGTTTACTCCGGAAATATTCCCCAAAATTGCACTCGTGCATCAAAATAACCGGATAATTTCGCATTCCAGCGTGTTGTCTTTGAAAAACTGCATTCGGTCATTTTCATATTTTGGAGAAAGAGCCCTCCACCTTCGGTGTCGGGCTCTTTCTCCAAAAATGAAAATGAACTCTTGCAGTTTTTTGACAACACGCTGTCATGCAAAATTATCGGTAATTTTGATGCACTTGTGCAATTACTTACGAATATTTCTCTCCTGTCAAAAATCCCTTGTAAATGGAATGCAATTATCGAAAATTACAGCGATAATTGCATTGTAGAAAGCGAAAGAGCCCTGCGATAATTGCATTGTAGACCGATAATTGCATAGTAGCATAGTTCATATCACGGTTATTGATGACAAGCTGACAATTTATGAATTACTAACGTCAGTTTGACAAGTTGAACATTTATTCGGGAAATATTCCACTCGTGCATCAAAATTACCTAATAATTTCGCATTCCAGCGTGTTGTCTTTAAAAAACTGCATTCGGTCATTTTCATATTTTGGAGAAAAAGCCCTCCACCTTCGGTGTCGGGCTCTTTCTCCAAAAATGAAAATGAACTCATGCAGTTTTTTGACAACACGCTGTCATGCAAAATTATAGGTAATTTTGATGCACTTGTCCAATTACTTACGATAATTGTTTCGACAACACAATCATCAGATTTAGTTGCAAACTAATTCTTAAAATATATCACAGTGCTTATTTATTCTCTGAAATGTTCTTCTAATATGTATTAATAACAGGGGGCTGTATTTATGATTCCCAGAACGGTATAACAGGTATTGACTTATTTGGAATGGCATAAGAATTATTATATATCAATAATAAGAGCGACTCCCATTATTCCAACCATTTAATAGAAGAAACACATGATTTCAACCACAATTTCAAAGTTTCACATACGGAAAATAAGTCTCAAAAACTAAATTTATTAAAATTTATGGAAATTTTAAAACATCAATCTTTAGATCTTTTACTCAATGATGAGCTGAACTTAGTAATTCACCTTTATTAATGTATATAATTGTTGCACCGTTCTGGGAATCATAAATACAATCCCCTGTTATTAACACCCATTAGTAGAACATTTCAAATAAGATATAAGAAATGTGATATATTTCAAGATTTAGTTGTTACTAAATCTAATGAAGACACTGTGTCGTCAGTATAGAAAATTTCACTGTATAAGGATCAAAAAAAGAAGCTTGGTAAGTAATCCGTAATGAAGAAAACCCATTAGTTGCTTTGATATCATCAATTATCATTATTGGTTGTAACTATATTAAAAAATATTCATGAAATCTCAACCTGTTCTCTTATAAAACTCTTCTAAAAAACCAAAAAGCCATCAACGAGTTATCGTTCTTCACCCTCGCAATTTATCATGTATTAGCAAATGATAGTTATCACTTTAAAATCAATAATGGCTCAATTTAAATGTAAGGAAGGCCTGCTCGCTTTAATTTGATAGCTCTTTTACGTGGGTATTTTTTCAATATCAAATATTCTATACTAACCCAATGACACTCATCATCTCATCAATGTTAATATCAGTACCTATTATAAGTTAGAAGCTGGGTTCAGAAGACCAGTCTGTCATTCTTCCTTTGAAATATACTCACTTCATATTCTAAAATACATTTTTTTTAGCCATGGCCTATCCTGGACTCTATCCTGGCTACGTCCACGCTCTAGCGGCAGCTTCTCAGGCTGCTTCTTTAGCGAATGGCGGACATCATCATAATCCTCATCAACCACCTAAAAGAAAACGTAGGCATCGTACAATCTTCAGCGAGGAGCAGCTTGAACAACTGGAAGCCACATTTGAACAAACACACTATCCAGATGTGGTACTGAGGGAACAGTTGGCGTTGAAAGTTGATTTGAAGGAGGAGAGAGTTGAGGTGAGTCCGATATTTATTATAATATATATATATATATATATATATATATATATATATATATATATATATATATATATATATATATATATATATATATATATATATATATATATATATATATATATATATATATATATATATATATATATATATATATATATTGCTTTGACTCATAAATCGACAATTGCGTGTAAGGAACGATATAAGCGTCTCAAAGATAAAATGAATAATTATTAAAACACTATACAAAAGAAGCCAATGAATCGATCTCATAGAAGAATGTAAGAATATATTATTTAATAACCAAAGAAAATTTTTATAAAATTCTTCTGTCCTAGAAACATTTAAACTCGTGAAACATTTAAACTAATAATTACAGTCGTGAAATAATGAACAAGAAAATATATCATGAGATAATTGACAATAAATACACCATTACATGAAATTTGTTTTACCCCCCATTTAAGATAATCAAATTAATTGGCGAAATAGTAATCTACTACAATCTCTCACTTCAGAAGAACTGCATAATACTGCTCGAAATTATGAATAAGGTATATATCATGGGACAATTTACAATAATTGAAATTTGTGTTTCCATTTAAAAAAAATTTGGGGAACTCTCATTTTATAAGAACTAGATAATGCTTACATCTGATAGAAATAATAATTATGAAATGTTCTATGAGGTAATTTACAATAATTGCACTAGTTAAAGTTTGTTTCTCTCGGTAATATTTGATGACGATCACAGACATTTAACAGAGAAATAATTTTTTTGTTTCAATTAAAATACCTCGACATAAACATCAAATAACATGTGAGGTAGAAAGTAGCATCTACCATATTTAATCATTATTTATTGGTGTACATAATGACTTTGTACCTATTTTCCGTTAAAAGTGAATGATATAATGATATAGTTCTTATTTAATCAATAGTAATATACTTCTGAGAAATTTTCTTTAACTCGAAACATGTTTGAAAAATGAAACTCTGAGTTTTACAATTTTCACTAGTACATAAAACAACAATAGTTGCACAACGCGTTTCGCTGACACTACAGGTTCATTAGGTGCTAATTTCCAATTAAAACTAAATCTAATACAAGGTTTGCAAAGTACAATTATAAATTTGAGAAATCCATTCTGGGATTGTAAGAACAAACTACCTTTAATCATTGAAAAGTTTAAGAAGGGGGAACCGTTCACATCCAAGTGGTTGTTAAGTAACTTCTGGGAATTTTTTGTTATTTCATTAAATGTGAAAATCGTTATATATCAGTGCCGGATTAGCCACGTAGCAAGAGCAGCAAATGCTACGGGCCCCGCGCCCCTACGCATGTCTGACAGTAAAAAAAATAAGTTTAGATAAGCGTAAAATATATTAAAACAATGGTTAAAAATAACAATTTACACATTTATTATAAGAAATAACGCATGACGCACGTTTCGGTGGAACTTCACCTTCTTCAGATGCTAATGGCAAACTAACTATGATTCTCTGTTATATCGAAAACAAGAAATGACAAATTATGTAGAAGGGGTAAATACAAAGATGGTTACAAATAATTATTAGAAAAGGAAAAACCAATTCTGAACTGCTAGTCAGGTAGTTCGGTAATTTTGAAAATATTAAGAAGGGGGCTTGAAGTATGATCGATTTGGCTATTCAATAGGAGACCGGAATGCTTGTATTTATTTATCTGTAATAATTCTAAAAAATTAAGTTTAATTCCCTTACTTTCAGTATTTAATATTTTGAAATCGAAATTGAATGTGTGATTTTCTTGGATTAAATGGTTAGCATAATGTGAATCCGACTTCTGATTAACAAAGCTACGTTTGTGTTCTGAAATTCTAGTTTGAAAACTTCTGAAAGTTCTACCAATGTAAAACTTATCACAATTGCTACAATTAATTTTATAAACTCCCGATTTATTATCTTTATGAACTTTGGATTTATTATTTTTTATATGATTTCCTAAATTATTACCGGTACAATAAGCAATGTTAATGTTGTGCTTAGATAAGAGAGATTTAAGTTTTTTACTTGAATTTCCGATGAAAGTGAGACTGTTGTATTTGATATTATTTTTAGTAAGGGGGTACACCTGGTTAATCGCATTTTTGAAAAACTTTTTATCTATCATATTGTCTATAATATTGGGATCATAATTATTATTTACGGCAATTTGTTTAATTATATTTTTCTCGATGTTAAAATTGGCATTTGAAAGTGGAATATTTACTAAACGATGTACCATACTATTGAAAGCTGCCATTTTGTGTTGGAAAGGATGTAGGGAAGTACTATGTATGACGCTATCAGTGTGCGATGGTTTGCGAAAAATTGAAAAATTATGTTTGTTATCTACTTTTGTTATTTTCAAATCCAAATAGTTAATTGTTTCCCGAAAAATTGAAAAATTATGTTTGTTATCTACTTTTGTTATTTTCAAATCCAAATAGTTAATCGATTAACTATTTGGATTTAAAAATAACAAAAGTATAGATAACAAACATAATTTCGATTTTAAAATATTAAATACTGAAAGTAAGGGAATTAAACTTAATTTTTTAGAATCATTACAGATAAATAAATACAAGCATTCCGGTCTCCTATTGAATAGCCAAATCGATCATACTTCAAGCCCCCTTCTTAATCTTTTCAAAATTACCGAACTACCTGACTAGCAGTTCAGAATTGGTTTTTCCTTTTCTAATAATTACTTGTAACCATCTTTGTATTTACCCCTCCTACATAATTTCTCATTTCTTGTTTTCGATATAACAGAGAATCATAGTTAGTTTGCCATTAGCATCTGAAGAAGGTGAAGTTCCACCGAAACGTGCGTCATGCGTTATTTCTTATAATAAATATGTAAATTGTTATTTTTAACCATTGTTTTAATATGTTTATTAATTTACACCAAGTATCGGCCCAATCAATCCAAAAAGCGTAAAATATCTTGTATGCCTTAAACGCGAAACGCTTAGGCTATGCTTCACTCACACCTGAGAATCTAAAACTCGATTTCGTCACGTTAAATCGTAGGTATAGGTTGTATAATACCTACCACGAGAAATGTTGGTGTCAAAATCTACAGGAATAATTTTGAGTTATACCACATTTTTAAAAACTGAGCGCTGGCCGCACAAGTTATGTGTTTCTACTACTTGCACTGCACTACATGCAAGTTTGTAGAACTGCAAAACTAACATGGGAATTCCCTGATATTGTCATCTATCGAGCTGGTCGTAAAACACGAACAAATAAAATAGGATTCCATATCAAACTATTATAATTTGATATACACTTATATTTGGCACAACGTAAATAACTCTTTAAATATTAACTGAGATTGAATTCTCGCACATCACTTTCACAATATAAAAAATATTTAGATACTGTCTTTAGCAGTAACGAAAAGTCGACATGTTTCGAGTTGTGAACTCATTATCAAGGATTTACATAATTTAATTACTCAAGTTTCATTATGGAGGCGTTATGTAGATGATATTTTTTGTATTTGGACCGGTATAGATAGGCAGTTGGATAATTTTCTTAAATATATAAATACTTTCTACAACTCGATTCAATTTACAAAAGAAGTAGAAAACGAAAACGGTACCTTGAATTTCTTAGGCGTTCAGATTGCTAGGAATTTGAATTCTCTTACTTTCAACATTTATAGAAAACCAACCTTCACAGATACTTTAATTCACAGCGACAGTAACCAATACATTACAATTAAATTCAGTGCTTTTCATTCGTTCATACATAGGTTGTTCACGATTCCATTATCGGAAACAAATTTTCAAACTGAAGTTAATACAATTAAATTATTAGCCATCAATAACGGTTACAATGAAAGTCTTATCGACAAGCTCATTGGGATAAAACGAATAAAGTATCTGTTACATTCAATATACCCCACGCAAACTATTAATGAAGAACAAAAATACTTCCCAATAAATTATGTGCCTAATTTGAGTAGTAAAATTTGTAACAGACTATCGAAAAATAACGTTAAAACAATTTGTACAAATAAAAGAAACTTGAAGTCAATCTTGGTCAATAATAAAGAAAAATCTAACATCGGAGAAAACAGTGGTATTTACAAAATATTTTGCGACGAATGTCCTGCTTTCTATATTGGACAGACAGGAAGGAATATAAATATTCGTGCTGAAGAACAAAAAAGTCAATTTTATAAAACAAAAATACCACTGGCTTCTCTGAACATTGTATAAAATTCAATCACTTCCTGGATTTCAACAAAACCAAATAGTTACATTCAGGTAACAAAGGAAAACGCCTTGACCTTCTTGAAATTCTCGAAATAAGTTCCGCCCATAATAGTCAATTACCCCTTGTAAACGAACAAATTGATTTTCAGGTATCACCTTTGCTTTTGTCTGTTTTATAAATTAGGATGTAATACTCTCCTGTAGTCAGTCTTGATAATGAGTTCATAACTCGAAACAAGTCGACTATTCGTTACTGCTAAATACAGTATCTAAATATTTTTTATATTGTGAAACATAAGCCAAGTGTTTTTATTTTAAAGTTTATACTTTATTCTCTAAATATTAGTCTAGCATTGTAGTTTTGTTGCATAAGTTTACATTCCACCGTATTATTGTACGCCAACACTTATGACCCCCTTGCGAATGAAAAAGAGTGGTCGAAGTTTCTTCTTAGTTCTCATGGCTCAACCCCAATCAGCTAACTGACCGTAGGCAATAGCTCTTTCACAAGTATCATGGATGTCATTTACTTACATGAATATAAATTTGAATTTGATTGTGCGTATGTAGCTTTGATTATACCTAATGAATATTTAAAATAATAAACGAACTATTTTATTACCAAAGTTAAAAAAAGCCAACCACTTTGATTTGTAAAAGTAATAAGAAAGTATAGAAAGTTTATTTCCAAAACTGGTATCATTAAAAGCACAGATATACGTGCTCCTACATAGCCGCTCCGGGTTGTCACGCACACACATTTTCGGTTTTATTCTCTAATGTAAGTTTAATACCATAAACTTGAGAACCTAAAGCGAAACAAGGGCCTCTTGGCCGAATTTGCTACAAGCCCCGCGCTGGCTTAATCCGGCACTGTTATATATATATATATATATATATATATATATATATATATATATATATATATATATATACAGGGCCGGATTTATGAATTTGCCGCCCATGGGCCCAAAGCATTTCGTCGCCCCCGCCTCCCAAACGCTACAATTTGCCAGACCTTAAATAACACTATTTGAATATTAATATCTCGAAAATAAATTTGAATAACATCTTAATAATGTCATAGCTTTATATAACCTGACTAACTATGATCTAGGAATAATGCTAATTAGTACTTTGTTATGTAGAATATTTGCAGAGAATCTATGATTTCCTTTTACACCTCAAGATATCGTTTTAAATGTTAAACTAAATATATTACAATTATTGTTATCATAATTAAAGGAAAAATATGGATTAAAGAAAAAGTTACATGTTTCGTCACTTATTGCCGACGAGATTAAAAAAAAATCAATTTTGTTTTTTTCAAAGTGGATTGTAACATCTGGAAATTAAGAAATCAAAAACGAATCAATGATAAAACTGTTTATTGAGAGCTAAAACATTCAATTCATAGTGAAACTTTTCAAAGTTTAAACTCAAGTTTTCAGATTTTTTACGCCTTATTAGCGAATGTATCAATTACATAATTAAAGTCAAGCTTACACGTCAAGTCTTTCTCTATGGCTAAAACAGCTGAGTTAACTAACCTCTTCTTGCCAACAGTTTATCTTAAAGAATTATTTACTCGTAAATTAGTAGAAAATGAACGTTCTGCTGCACAGTTGCTGGATGGTGCACACAAAAACATCTTAAGAGCTACCCTTATTTACATTTGGATATAAGTCCTGGAGATCTTCTGACCAAATATATCTGTTCAATTGAGACAGCGACATTTTTTCTGTACTAGATGTCTTTTCTCCGCACAGACAATAACAAAAAAGGAGCTTCAATGTCCGCTGAGTGATTAGTGTATAAATCTGAGTGAAAACAAAAATTCTGCATAAAACGCTCTTGATTTCTTAGCAAAATTTAACTGGCCTTCAAATTTTGCCGCCCCTAAAAACTTGCCGCCCTGGGCCCTGGCCCATATGGCCCATGCCTAAATCCGGCCCTTTATATAGATATATATATATATATATATATATATATATATATATATATATATATATATATATATATATATATATATATATATATATATATATACATCATACATTGCATAATTTAATTGTGTTAACTTATATAATATATCTTTTGGTTTGAGAAACTATATTTTTGACAATCCTCCCAGCCTGACAGATGCATGTTCTCAGAATCGAATAGCTCACGAACACTTCAAACTTCTCCAATGATTTTCTAGTGGTCAACCAAAAAGTGGATGACTTGTAATCTTTGAATTAAAAAGATTATGTTGAAACTTCCAACCACTTGAAATTTCGGGCATGAATGCGTAAACATTAGAAGGTTAATGTAAATGAGGCAACGGACAGTTTCAAGTGCACTTTCGACTGTGGAGTGGACATTAGGTCAACATTTATTTTCAAATACGCTGACACATTTCTAAACCACCCATATAGATAATGATTTTCTTTATTCATTTGCAGCTACTGTATTTATAAGTTACTTTAAACTTTGAGTACAAATATATATATATATATATATATATATATATATATATATATATATATATATATATATATATATATATATATATATATATATATATATATATATATATATATCTATCTATCTATCTATCTAATATATATATATATATATATATATATATATATATATATATATATATATATAAATGTTGAATATAATTATTTGGAAAATTAATTACACAATTCCAATCAATCCATAAACAAACTATGATTGTATTTATATTCCAAATACATATAGGTATACAGAGAACTTGGATAACTTAAACCAATTGATACAATTAATATAACTGAATGAAAAAATATAAATTGTTATCGATCATATCATTTTCCAAAAGAATTGAAATTTTTCTCATATTCTATATCATCATGTAAATACAAAGTTACAATAAGTAAAAAAACGTTTATATTTTTAGTAAATATTTCCTTTTTCACGAACTGGTTATAATTGAATGTTTCCCCAAATGTAAATAGGTACATAAAAATAGAAATTCACCATATAATTCCTCTGGAGCAGGTTGCGTCCCAACCTTATCACGGTGAATATTAAAAACATCTAGATGCAGATGGCCACTGCAAAGGATTGAAGAGATATACTTCTGTTTCACTCAACAGTATCACATTTCAATTGATTACAATGACCAAATCAATTTGTCAACACTTAACAAACGATAGAACTATATGCGGTGTCACACTCGCTGCTTGCTCCAGGAAACATTTTATAAGAAATATCACCTTATTTTTGCACATATTTGAGAATTGAGTATTTTGGAAGATGAAATTGATCGGAACTTTTAATTTATTTCTTGTAACTTCTTTGACTAGAGGTGTTGGAACTTGCCAACTATAGGGACGACGTCCCTGTGTGTTTTTTAACACACTACATAGTTCGATCGTTTACTATGTTTACATTATTAACTGTTACGACATTGATTTTGTTTATTGCAATCGATGTACATGTTTTTAACATTCTCCACTATAAGGTTGTGTAAAACAAATCGAGGTATTGCATCTTTATTGGCCTGTCCCACCAGAATTATTTAATGAATTTCTATTTTTCATATAATTGTCCCGAATATATTTCAAATTATATTTCCATACGTATTAATACGATAAATATATGTACATATATATATATATATATATATATATATATATATATATATATATATATATTTATAGATATATATATATATATATATATATATATATATATATATATATATATATATATATATATATATATATATATATATATATATATATATATATATATATATATATATATATATATATATATATATATATATATATATATATATATATATATAATGCATATATATTTTTAAATTTATGATAAAATCAAGATATATTGCTGTCATGAAACTAAGGATGCCTAAGGAAACGGGCAAAGGTTCATGGTTTTGATCACTTTAAAATGCCTCCGTCTGCGGTTTCACCCTATTATCTCCTAAATAGGAAGCCCTAAGTCTAGCAATCTGCCAGCAAATTAAGCTTTGTTTGCTTACCGGGGTTCAGCGTATACACGGGTAAATATTATTCTTTATTCTTTTAATAGGAAAATTCATATTCAATTACGTGGGAAAAGCAGCGAATAGAGCACTGGAAAGACTTCCTCGATTATTGGAAAAAGAAACCTGTCAAGCAATTGCAAAATGCGATTCTTCGATTCTATAAACTGCTTCCTGGAATACGTTATACTTTCGTATTCTTGTTGAAAATTGAAATCGCTAAAGTTTGGTTCCAATTTAATTTTTTACATGAGCTATAAGTTTTGAAAATTATTCAGAATAAGAATATTTTGGACATAAAATACGGAAATATTATAATACTCTTTTAATATTTCCAAACCAAGTCTTTTTGACATTGATTTTTCATTGTTTTTGCTTAAGACTTTGATGGAATATGGAGTATCAGAGAATTCAGAATATATCATTGATAACTATAATCATTTACCTAACACGAATGAAAACAAAAAAAGTGAATGAAAAACTGAAAAAGAACAAAAATGTTATAATTCACAAAACGAACATTTAAAAAGAAGAAGAATTCATCTACAGTAGCACAAATACATTTTCAGCAATTTCATAGACATAGACATATACTTGATAAAAATCTACTAATTTGTAGTGTTTGTAATTGTAACTTAATATATATTTTCCTTCAGATAACACTCAATTTTACCTTATTGATTCCCAATTTTTAGGATTTCTTCGAATAATTTTCGAAAATATATACCACGAAGGGAATTCGATATCTATCTAAGTTAAATCACGAACATTTATCATTGAAGAAAACCTGTCTTATTACCTACTTTTCGAAAGAGTTTCATATTAACAATGGTATATCTTATATTTAAAGTATAGCTAGTAGATGTTCTATATTCAATTAACTTTATAAATGTTGTGTAACGTTACATTCTTATGTATGAAAACGCATGAGCACTGAGGTTTTATTTTTTCTTTATTTTTGTTTTTTTTTTACATAACAATTCTTAACCCTGTTAAGTCAGTTTGAAAGTACTGTGAAGATGTGGAAAACCAAGTGAAAATTAGGAAATCTCTACATAAAAAATTTTGACAAAAATGTTTATCTAAAAAAATTCCTATAATTAAAAGGAAATTTCATACTGCCATAAATCACGTTCCACATATGAATTTAATCCACGTACAAGTTTGTAACTTTCTAACTCAATTTGAGGAGACTGGAAGTACTAAAATACGTGAAAAACCGGTTTTGTTACCTCCCTTTACCCTCTAACTAATCCTAGAAGGCCGACTTTGGAATATTTCTTCCCTTCCTTGAAGTTTTTAGATGCTTACAATTTTACTGAATTCATCTACATTAAAGAAATGAAATTGCGCTCAATGACTAGAGCCTACTTGAACCGTATATTATTAAACTAAGTTTAATGATAAACCGCGTTTAATTTGACATTTGACAAGCGAAAATGTCAAATTAAACTCGGTTTTTCATTAAACTTGTTTTAAAATATACGGTGCAAGAGCATATTAATGTTAAATAGAAGAATATCGATCGAAAAATAAAGTATTCAAATAAAAATATTGACTAACATTATCTTCAAATGCATCCAATGCTCATAAAAACTAATATCAAAAAGATAGTTCGAATCAATCTACATTCTACTATGTGTGATTGTATCATTTATGGAGATGGAATGAAACAAAATTCAGGAAGGTGTCCAAACACGATATTGAGCTTTAATTAACCCTCTTATTGTTACTAGGTATCACTCTAAAGCGGACTCAGAACGGCGAATCATCAAAGACACAATGTCCCTAAATTTTCGCGTTGTTAGAGAGTAATAAGCCAGGTTCAGTTGATTCTGTCTTTCTGTTCACGTCACCTGCTCTTTGATCAAAAGCCGTGAGTTTCGAACACCGTGAAATGTTCACTGCTCTGAAATTAATTCCAATTTATCCATTCGCGCACAGATAACAGCTACACTCATTCCAATCTGTGATTCCACCATGAATATCGTTATTTGTCAACCTATTTGTCATATTATCTTTTGATGAAAGCATTGCAAGCAAGAGATATGATTTACTATTCTTTTAAAAAAAATATCTCAATGAGTCTCAGATGGAAAAATTCCAGTTGAGTAATGAAAAAGTTACATTACAATTACATTATCACTTATTTTTCAGTTGCGTTTTTTTTTGTGGATCTACGTGACAAGTTTGACATTTCAAATGGTACACTGACGGTCCTGTCAGTTTTCGATTGGTAGAGCAACTCTATGTATAATCAGGTATTATCGAAATTATACAAGGTAACTTAACTAAATTGATCGTACTGATTGGTTGAAAATTATACGAAAAAAATAATCAAGTATATTCGAAGATCTTTGAGTTTTAAGATAATGTATTGTGGAATTTTTCGCCGATTCGTACTCAGATCTACAAAAGAGGCACATCTATCTTCAAAGAAAAACTATTATTCGAGTTTTATATCATGCTCTATTCAAACGAAATATTGGATAGTGATTTTCTGCTCAAGTAAATTTTATATTATCATTTGATTGTCCGTAGTTTTTTTTAACGGAAATTGACAATGGTACATATGAAGAACAAGATATTTCTACCTTTCAATTTTATTCTATTACAAGCTTGTTCAATCAGAACATCTATAAGTGAAAAATAAAAACAATAAAGCGTACTTTATGGAAACTCAGCGTTTATGTTTTATGTATAGCTGAAAGGATCCTATAGTTCATCAATAACTGTGTATGAATAGTTCTAATTTTTGAGTAAGTATTTGAAGGAACACACGCATATATATATATATATATATATATATATATATATATATATATTCATATATATATATATATATATATATATATATATAATATAATTATAATTAATATTAATAAGTTAATACAATTAAATTATTAGCCACCAATAACGGTTACAATGAAAGTCTTATGTATAAGCTCATTGGGAAAAAACGAAGAAAGTATCTGTTGCATTCAATATACCCCACGCAAACTACTAATGAAGAATAAAAATACTTACCAATAAATTATGTGCCGAATTTGGGTAGAAAAATTTGTAACAGTATCGAAAAATAAAAATTATATGTATAGATATGCTTGAATGATAGGAAACTATAGACAACTTACATAAAATGAGATTGTTTATAGGCTGACATTCCTCTCAAAATATAACTTCCATAAATATAAGCAGTACTAACTTCTGAATACACCCTCAATAGTCGAAAAATCAAAAAAATATACACTTTTAACATAAGTAGATATTAAATTGACAATAAACGATGAACATTAAAAAAGTTGATAAGGAATTAAATAATGCAACAAATAATATCATAAGATTAGGTATATATAACCCAGATTCGATCTTAATATCATGTCTAATACGAAGTTTTGGAATAATTCCTAAATAAGATCGATTTTCAAATTGGGGGGCTACTACAAAATACGACAGAAATAATAACTTAAATCGACCTTTAAACTAAAAATCGACCTGTTTCATAATTTTTTTTGAAACTTCATATTGAACGAAATATTCAGAATTTAAAACTTCAAATAGGTGTTCCATCCACTCAACTCAGGCGCGGATCCAGAGGGGGGAACTGGGGGAACGTTCCTCCCCCAAATAGCCCGGGCCCCACCTAATTGTTTTGATTGGGAGCTACTCGATTTACCATTGCCCAAAATACCAGTACCTTGTGGCTTTTGAATATATAAAAGTTCCCCCCCCCCCAAAAGTCGGGCCTGAATCCGCGCCTGAGTCTCAACTTCAGATCCATAAATAATTATTATGTAGTAATACTGATTCAAATTGAAATACACACGTAAATTATTCTATGTAAAAAACAGTAAGATTGAGTAATTCGTAATTTAAAAATTCAAGCCTATTTTATTTTGATCATGAGAGTTAAAGCATGAAAGGAAATATATAATAAATATATAAAATTGCATTGTAATATCAGTATACTGAACGAATATGATGGAAATATCTAATTTGGCAAGTTCGAGTCGAGACGTAAAAAAGTCAAATACCATGGAGATGAAAGAATGAAATGCGAATCTACCAATAATACGAAACACGAATATCTCAGAGATATATATCACATATGACAGGATCCGAGATGTAAATAAAAGAGGAGGGTGAATTTTTCACGTCTCAGCACAAATTGGAAAATGTTACCTAGAAAGAAGATAGTTATTTAATCAAGTCAGGTTCTGATCCGTAGCTACAAGCTATATGGAATGAGAGAAGGAATACACGAGTATTTGATTCTGAAATTGAATCTCCTTCATATTATAATACTGATATATGTTCGAGATGTTTCACTTTATTTCATTACTGTCTGATATATTAGGACGAAAAACGTATATTTCGTTCATATGGTTGTCGTTTTATTCATGAATAAGAGCTATATGAAAGTAAGTACAGAGGAAATCAGTAGCATTTCCTGTATATTATATTTTGAAAATATAAGAAATGGCTTACCTTCCGACGGGTGCAGGAGTGGGCGTAGCAAAGAAAGAAAGAAAAATAGCTTTGTCATATAAAATTATAAAATTTTGTAGACAAAGAACATATAAAGAATTAAAAATAAAATTTAACAATAAATCGGTGTTTGATTTTAGGGGGAATCTAGGAACTAGGAGGGCAACACTGAGATTTGTGGAGACTACGCCGTTGATGTTTCTTGAATTTGGATAGTACTCTGTTAGCCTTTTTCTTGATCTGACGAAAGCTTTTGATTGTGAATCTCATTCACTTTTGTTATAGACTTTCAGGACATATGGTTTTCTGAAAAGCAGCGTTGCGTTGGTTTCTTCATTTCTGTCTGGTATATGATCCGATAAGAAATCCCTTTCCGTCGGAGTTCCGCAGGGATCTGTTGCGGGTCCGATTTAATTTCTGGTATTCATACATGACTTCCCAGACTTTCTCACTTGGGGATTAATTCAATTTGCTAAGGATAGTAACATGTAACATTGGTGGTTCGAATTATGCATATATATATATATATATATATATATATATATATATATATATATATATATGTATATATATATATATATATATATATATATATATATATATATATCTTCGAGTGGTTCACAACTGTCGTCGTTTCTCGCTTCTCACTTTCCATAGATCTCGGTTCCACCAGTCCCCTTCTTGAAGGTCTCTCTTTTCCATGGCCTCCATGACATCATTTTTCCATCTTCTTGGTGGTCAACCGCGTTTTCTGGTGGGATGCAATTCCAGACTTTCTTTGGCCACCGGCTCGTGTCCATTCTTTCGAGATGGCCATACCATGTGAGTCTTTCAGATTCCATCGTGATTGTAATAGTTCCATCTACTTCCATGGATTGTCTTATTTCTTCATTTATAATATGTTCTAGTCTGAATGTTCTGCTGCTTCTTCTCCAATAATCCATTTATACAGCCAAGAGTTATAGTTATAGTTTCAACAATCGTATAGTATATTATTTTCTTGTTTCTTTTTGTTATTTCGTTGTTCTATAATAACGAAATTATGCATCTTGTTCGAATTATTTGCGAGGACGAGCGCACGAAGGCTGAAGGTGAGTTTGCTGGAAACGAACATTATACGAATGGTGATTAAGTTACACCATTTCGATAAGACTAATGGCACCAATTTCCTTGGCATCCATGTTGATTTTCGCCTCATATAAAAACCACACATTGAGATCATTACTGCCAAGCTAAGTAGAGGCATATTTCTGCTTCTTGTTTTGACTGATGGATCTGCGTCTGACAAGGTACTGAGAATAGCATATGTCTCTTTATTCGAATCTATAATTCGATATGGCTTGTTGGTGTGGGATAATTGTTGTGGAGCTAGGGAGACCATATTTAGTCTACAAAGGAGTGCAATAAGAATGATCTCAGGTAAATACAGAGAATTGTACGTACTAACTTACCCTGGATTGTATATTTCTATTTGCTTCATACATGCGTACGAAACCAACGACTCTGTGTTTATTGGGAGTAGTATTCATCACTATGATACCAGATGTAAATCTAATATTAGAGCGAATTTCTCTAGATTGAGCAAGTCGCACAATGGCCCGAATTACTTGTGTAGGCAATGTTTCAATACATTGCCTCATGAAATCCGCACCTTACCTATCAATAAGTTAAGATACTACTAAAATTTATTTTGCTAGAGAATATTATTTATTGTTTTACTGAGAGTTTTGATATTGATTTCTTCAAATATATAATTTTGTTTTATTTTTGTGGATGAATATGTGCTGATATTTACGTTTCTTATATTGTATTTTATATTGTTGACCTGTGTAAAAACAAATGTACCCTATTTAAGTACTCCAAAAAATTACTTACTATATATTTTTTTTGGATAACCCTGAGCTATGTCGATTTTACTTTCGAGGGGGAAATTTTTTGACCGTCAATTCATGAATGTAGAGTCATTACCCTAAACAGGATGGCATAACCTTCAAGAATTTATTTGCAAACATAGAGGACATTCAATAAAACCCCTTCTACTAATACAATCTACTAATACATTCAACAAGTTACGAACAAGGGCTGTATATTGTGGTGGAGCACCATCCTGTTGGAAAAACCTATCATTCTCTGAAATCTGAGCAACGTTTTCAAAAATTCCGCAATGCCAGGGGGGTAGATGAGATCTTGGAGAAAATTGAGTTAAATTCGTCCTTTAAAGTATCATGTAAAAAAATCGATGAACAATATTATTTCCCTTAACCCAGCCCAGGCGTTATTTGACAAAAGTTTTATAACTGTTTGGTGAGTAAATGATGGTTTGTAATTTGAAAAAATAATTAATTAAATTTCGATTAATTTTATCGACACTTTCAACCGAATTTTCACATCCAATTTAACGCAAAACAAAGCAAAAATTTCCTTGAATCCAACTAAATTGTTTCGTTTAAAGTAAAATATATATTTAACATAGTAAATTGTTAACATTAACATGTTTGATATTTAATTTTTCACTTGTATATTATTTGTTGATTTTACCTTAGATACGGTTGCTATAAATGCACTCATTATGCCCTAGGGCGTAATGAGCGGGCATAATGGATCATAACGCCCGCTAATTGTACGAGGAGAAATGAAGCAACTTCCATTGATTAAATACTTCATAATCCTTGTTGTATACGACACTGGATTTCTCCGGCAATGAATTATTCGCAGCTTTGGCTGCATTTTCTATGATATTCTTGAGTAAATTCATTTTCATCTCCATTATTTCTATAAGACTACACAAAGAAAGCAGCAATGACATTCACTAAATATGATGACGTTACGTTATAACGTTAAAATATCAACAAATGACATGCCTACTATGAGAAGGAAAATGGAAAGTATAGGAGCAATGAACCGATTTTAGAATGGATTTTTCATTATAATAAAATAATTTTTTTTTTTTTTTTTTAAAAAAAAATTTTTTTATTTTTTTAATTTTTTTTTTTTTTTTTTAAAAAAAATTTTTTTAAAAAAAAAAAAAAATTTTTTTTTTTTTTTTTTTGGGCCCCCCCAAAAAAGGGGTTTTTTTTTTTTTCCCCCAAATTTAATTTTTAAAATCCCCCAAAAAGGTTTTTTTTAAAAAAAAATTTTTTTAAAAAAAAAAAAAATCCCCCCCAAAAAATTTTTTCAACCAAAAAAAAACAAAACCCTTTTTAAAAAAGGGGGCCCCCCCAAAAAAAAACCCCCCCAAAAAAATTTTTTTTTCCCTTTTTTTTAAAATTTTTTGGGTTTTTTTTTTTCCCCCCAAAAAATTTTTTTTTTTTCCCAAAAGGGCTTTTTTTTTTTTTTTAAAAAAGGGGAAAAAAATTTTTTTATTTTAAAAAATTTTTTTTTTTTTAAAAAAATTTTTCCCCCTTTTTTTAAAACCAAAAAAAAAGAAAAAATTTTCCCTTTAAAAAAATTTGGGTTTTTTTAAAAAGGGGAAAAAATTTGTAAAAAAATTTTAACAAAAAATTTTTTTTAAATTTTTTTTCCCCTTTTTTAATTTTTTTTAAAATTTTTTTTAAGAAATTTTTTTAAAAAAAAAATTTTTTTTTTAATAAAAATAAGGGGAAAATTTTTTTCCCCTTTTAAAAAAAAAAAAATTTTTTTTTAAAACCAAAAAAAACCCTTTTGTTAAAATTTTTTTTTAAAAAAAAAATTTTTTTTTTTTTTCCCCTTTTTTTTTTTTTTTTTAAATTTTTTTAAAAAATTTTAAAAATTTTTCCCCAAAAAAAACCCAATCCAAAAAAAGGGGGGGAAGGGGGAAAAAGAAAAAAAAAATTCCCAAAAAAAAAGGGGGTTTGGGGGCCTTAAAAAAATTTTTTTTAAAAAAAAAATTTTTCCCAAAAAAATTTTTTTGGGGTTTTTTTTAAAAATTTTTAAAACCCCTAAAAAAGGGAAAAAAAAACCCCCAAAAAAATTTTTTTTAAAAAAAAAAAAACCCCCCCCCAAAATTTTTTAAAAAAATTTTTTTTTGGGTTTATTTTTTAAAAAAAATTTTCCGTTTTTTTTTTGGGGGGGAAAAGGGAAAAAAAGGGGGCCGGGGGCCCTTTTTTTTTTCCCCCCCCTTTCTTTTTTTAAAAATTAAAAAACCCCCCCCAAAATTTTTAAAAAAAATTTTAAAAAAAAATTTTTTTTAAGGGGGAAAAAAAAAAAAAAAGGGGAAAAGGGGGTTTTTTTGGGGCCAAAAAATTTTTTTTTTTTTTAAAAAAAAAAATTTTAAAAAATTAAAAAGGGGAAAAAAAAAAAAATTTTGGTTTCCCAAAAACCCAAAAAGGAAAAAGGGGGGGGGGGGGTTTTAAAAATTTAAAACCGGTGCCAAAAAACCCTTTTTGGTTTTTTCTTTTAAAAAAAGGGGGGAAAAATTTTTTTTCCAATTTTTTTTTCCCCCTTTTTTTTTTTTAAAAAGGGCCGGCCCCCCCCAAAAGGGGTCCCCCAAAAGGGAAAATTTTTTTTAAAAATTTATTTTTAAAAAAAAATTTTTTTTAAAAAAAAATTGGTTTTAAAAACCCCCCCCCTTTTTAAAAATTTTTTTTTTTAAAAAAAAAAATTTTTAAAAAAACCCCGGGGGTTTTTTTGGAGGGAAAAAAGGGGGGGGAAAAACCCCCTTTTTTAAAAACCTTACTTTTAAATTTGGGGGGGGGGTTGGGGCCCAAAAATTTTTGTTTTTTTTTTTTTAAAAAAATTAATTTGTTTTTTTTAAAAAAGGGGGTTTTTTTTTTCCCGGGGTTTTTGGGGGGGCCCCAATTCCCCCCCCAATTTAAATTTTTCCAAAAAAAATTTTTATTTTTTTTTTAAATTTTTTTCTTTTTTTTTCGAAAACTGCATGTATGTCGAGATAAATGCCAAAAAGAATTGAGTTGTGATGGAACTTTATTTCTTAAACACACTTTATTTGACATTCATTAGTTAATAACTAAAAAAATTACTGATGAATTGAAATTTGGTAAACATATTACATTTCAATAACTCAATATTAGGGGCTATCAAGCATTTTTGAATACCAATAGGGTGATACACTTTTGGGGTCGTACCCAATTTAGTCCACCTTAGAAACGGTTCGGTAGTTCTGAATTTTGGATATGGTGTCTAGGATGGTTAGTTAGTAGGTATTTGAAATGCAAAATGCACAATTTCTTTCGCTCTTTGTCCGCCGCCATATTGAATGAACCGAAAAAAAGATCGCACTTTCTTCAGTTTTGGCATTTATCTCGACATCCATGCAGTTTTCGAAAAATATAGGGTGGAGCAAAAAGAATCCAAATTAAAGAGAGAATTAAAATTGATGATTCATTGGAAGCAGAGGTGGCACGCATAAAAGTTCAAGAGGGTTGAATTGGGTACAACCCCCAAAAGTGTATCACCCTGTAGGTTTAAAAAAATTCTTAGTAGCCCCAAATATTGAGCTATTAAAGTGAAATAGGTGTGCTAAATTTCATTAAGTTATTTTGAAAATTATAGGAGGAAACCTAGAAAAAAACAGAAAAATATAAAACTTTGGCACCCTGTATATCTGAAACGAAGCTCCTAAGCATATATGTTTATAAAAGATTTTTTTCATAAAAAATGTCTTTCACAAGACGGTGAAGTCCTGCTACAAAAAACTGACTCACTCTGTATATTGTCAGTGCCCGATTAACACTTCTGGGGCCTACAGGCTGAGAAGTGATGGGGCCATCTGAATGGGACGAAAATCTGAATATCTCATAGTTCGCTATAATGTGATTTTTATACTAAAACCTTTGTTTAACATTTTCCACAACATTTTTTCATGTGGTTATATCACAAGAATCAATTGTTAAAAAATAATACTTCCAATTACAAAATCTAGAATTTACTTTGTTTTTTCAAGGTAACTTATTGTCACCAGATGTTTTTCCATTAAAATTGCCTCTTATGGAATTCTATTTAATTCTGTCTAAATAGACTGGAAAACTATCGAGAATACCTTCTATACATCCATAAAATGAAGACACTATTTCACAAAATTTCAATAAATTCCCCATATCATTTCCACGATTTCATATTCTTGGGGATGAGCGAAAGAGACCAAACGTTTCCTTCAGCTATATCTTACAGCATAATCTAGATATAATAACAAATCCAGCGTCTTTAGTCGCTGAGAAGAGGACTGTCAAAACATTCGGCCCATTTGCTAAACTAACTAAACTGCTTTGCCTGTTATTTATTCTGCATTGGAGAAATCCCGCTCATCGTCGTTCTATAGGGAAACGTCTTTTCCAGTATACGGTATCTCCTCTAAAATATTTAAATGCTTCCGTTTCGTAAAAATAATATTAGCGTAAAGGGAACGGCATTGTATTCTGAAATCCAACCGTTTTTCATATTTCCTTAGAGAACATTTTATATTCATTTATGAATAAAAAGAAATTCACATAAGAACTCTGGTACTCAGAGTGTATAGATCTTAATTTTAGATTTTTTTTATTTGTCATCCAAATGAATGATCCAGGATTCCAGTTGAATAACGATTTCCGAATTTCTATTATCTATGAAATATTGGGGTAAAGTTGTAACTGACATATATCAAAGTTTAAATAAGTTAACAAATAAATAAACAAAAGGAAGTTAAAAGTGGAATAATAAAGAAATTGAATTGAATGCCTATACATGATATTTTGATCAGTTGGGCATCTCCGAATGTTTTCAAGTGGATGCTGTATTTGTGGAAATCTACAAATGAAAATTTATTGTCCAAAATCTTTGAACAAGCATGTTTATATATAAATAGATATACATTTACATACCTCTATATATATATATATATATATATATATATATATATATATATATATATATATATATATATATATATATATATAGGGTGTTCCAGATAAAACCTTTCACCTTAAAATTTCGTAATACCAAATTTTGTTCAAAAAACAGGTCTGCTATTAATTTGAGGGGACGTCGATTACTCTATATTTGTTTTGCAATTTCCACTACTATTTGACATATGATACATAGTATGGAAGCTCTTTAGACGGAGACTGAATTCGTAAAAAAAAATTAAATCTCAAAAATTGTTTTAAGGAATTGAATTTTTCGTATTTGGTATTTTTAAAGTTAAAATTGTTTCATCATGATTAGCAGAATCTGTTATCATATGGGAATATCTGAGAGCAGGGGTTTTATCAAGGTAATTCGAAAATCTTGGAGTTATGAGACAACGTATTGTGGAAATATGTCGAAAAATTTGCAAATATAAAGAGATGTTTGATAGACAGGGTCTACAGTTGCCAGGAACAACTGGGGGCCCCTTCATTTTTATTAATTTTCAATTTCAATAAACAATTTTAAATTGGAGGTCACTCTTTTCCAACAAATTTGGGATAATGTGCAATGTACTACTTTCAAGAAATATTCCTTTGGTTACAATTCTTTGGAGTAGCTCGATAGGTTCAAGGTAATGAAACTACCTGCAAGATGTTTTGTCATAATTATCAGAGAATTTTTTTTATATCAATAACTATCTATATAGCTCCTCTAGCCAAGGTTGGAAAGTTGATAAATTATCTTGAACAAATTTTTCATCTAATTGAGATAAACAATCATGTATAATATATTCACATACCCCTAAACTTTTCTTTCGATATTTTGTTGTTGTACCTCATTTAACTTTACTACTGAAAGTGATTTTATAAAAGATTATTAACGGTAAAATATTACACACATTATTAAGGTACTTGGAAGTGATTACACAAAATTATTCTAAGATTTTTTATTGGTATATGGTATATAATTGAAATACAACAGTATAGTGACTATAAATATAGTATATTTTTTAAAATGCAGTATGATTAATACTTATTTCAAAAAAGTATAAAGTACTAAATTTTTTTTATTTATACGACGTATAAATTTTATTTTGAATCGAACATCCAGAATTGTTACAAATATTACTTGAACAAATAGCTTGATTAATGAAGAGAAATCATAGGCTCAATTTGCTTGTATAAACTTCATAAGATGAATAAATTCACCCAATTAAATGATTTTTGATGAAAAAAATTTAATTGAATTTTGATCACACAGAATACGCTTTTCAACGTAAAATAGTAATATTAAGATTGCATTGTCTCTTTTGTGTATTGCGTTTCATTGCACAGCGGTATTGATACTCAAAACAATGATAATTCAAGCAACGTGCTTGTTGTCGCTTGAATACTTGCTAACTACCCCCATATCCTGATTGCTCATTGCTTTTTCTTCAATATTAATCCTTCATAATGTCGTTTGTTCTCTGCAGTTCAAATAATATCCAAATAGTTTACATCATTTATATACTGCGGCACACAGAATGAATATTTATACCATTCATGAGAAAAATAATCAATATAAATTCAAGGAATGAAAAATAAATGAAAAATAAAGTTAAATTAAAATCTGAAAATTTTTCATGAAAATTTTTTTATTCAGTCAAACAGACAAATACTCAATTCCACGAAATATATCAACATCTTAATGTGAGCCGAAACCATTCAATCAGCTTTAAGTGAATAAACTATTTTAAAATTAACGATTCCATTGTTAACTTTGAAAGTGGAGGAAAAAAGTGATCCGTTTGCCATCTAAAATTTAAAAGGACAATTCTCGTCCGTTTCAAAGCCGCAAAAAGACCGACTCCGGACCGCCAAGAGTGTTTCTTCTGTGTAAACACCCAAGAAATTGGCTTATAGGAACACGCCAAAGCAATTACTGGAATATTTAAGAGACCCTAATCCACTTATGGGATTCAGAAGCCGGGCGGAGGACTCCAGTAGTTGGATCTAGTTAATGGATTTACTTCCAAGCTTTAACAGTTAAGAAGTATTATTTCAAGGGAACATGCCGGCTTCTGTCTCATAGAACTACTGAGAGAATCTAACTCAAGTACAACTAACCGACAATGCCATTCAAATAGTGGATTATCGGTCTCGGAGGATATCTAGGATATTGATGGAGGAAATATATATCTGCAAGATATATATTTCGTCATATACCTACCATCATTTCTCCTGTTCCTCTGCCTTGATGAATGTTGTATTACTAAAGCCCTAAAGCGCTTATTTTCAAATATATATAATTTGTTTCAAAGTTCGTTATAATAAATGGTATACAATTATTATAATGAACAAAAACAAAACTTTTTTCCGCAACGTCAAAAAATGACGACTTTTTTAACCTCAGTTCTCAATGTTGAAGTTTGATTTCATAGACGTCCAATTAATTTTACTTTTTTGTACGGCCGTGAGCGTACAAAAAATACACTTTTTTGTACTCTCACGTCAATATCAAGAACGTCGGGCGGCGTACACTTGGGTTCCGAATTAATCCGACATGATGTAATCTGTAAGAAATATTTTATATATTTTAATACAACAGGTCATTTCTTAATACTCGGGTACTTGCCAAAAACGCACAGACCTAGAATGCGTAGATTTCTGACATTTATTTTGTTGAATTGTCAAATTTGTGTTGCTTTGCCATCTACAAAACCAGTAATCAAAGCAATCTAGTTTCACGTTTCTTCACTTGTAATCCTTTTTAAAAATATCATCTTAATTCTATCGTTTGAACACCGATTGCGGAAAAAATCACATGTTTTATTCGGGGAAAAGCACTTTTTGTGTAGTATCACTTTTACTCCTAATAAAACAATATATAATACGGTTCTACTACGTTTATTATCACAAAAATACTTTGAAAACTAGAACACAGAGAATCATGTAGAGGAAACTTCAAGAAACATGGCATACCAACTATTATAGCAATGCATTTACAGGAATGTCTAATTGTTGTCTTCAAAAACAAAAACAAATTTGAATTGAACTCATCCAACATATATAACACAAGAACAACAAACCTGAAATATCCCGTTCAAAAAAAACATCTACAGAAAAAGGTCCCAAATATAAATGTACAAAGTATTTCAACACAATGCCAGAAATGATAAAAAGTGAAACTAGATTGAATATCTATAAAAAGAAAATATACAAGATATTGCTTGATATAAAACTAAACAATATGCAAGAATTTTTTGTAGGGGTTGGAAATCTGAAAGAAAACATCTAAATAGCAAAATCTTTGTCATCAATTAATTGATTTTTTTTTGACCATATTTCATTTCAAAGATTATAGTGAATCATTGTATCTTTTATTTTCAAAAGATATTATTTATTACAAATAATAATAAAAATTTTATTATTAAATACATAATTATACAATTGACGCTTACGGGTGGGAAGAATTATAGGTACCTAAATAGACAAGAGCAACATATTCCAAGAAGGGCTAACCGAAGTGGGTTTCCCAAATTGGTACAATAAAATGTTTTTAGAAAATCATTATAGTTTGAATACACTAAATATAGGAGAATATATCAAGTCAATCTGGTCGTTCAGCAAGATATCTTTTGAATTATGATTGATTTTAAAAATTTCTAATGATTCTAAGTAAGTAAGTTTGGTTCCTTTCGGTTATTTTTGCATAATTTTAAAGTAATCTATTTGTGGAAATGGGAGTTGATTTTCACGGTAATGATTTGAAAATGTTGAATCCCTTTCATTTATAAAAAATAATTGGTGTTCTTTGAATCAAATTTAATATACACTTCTTTACATAAAAATCAACTTGTAAGTTCGATAACTTTCGAATTTATGAAATAACCGAAAGGGACTAAACTAACTTACTTAGAATAATTGGAAATTTTCAAACTCAATTATAATGCAAAAGGCTTCTTGCTGAACGACGAGATTGACTTGATATATTCTCCTATATTTAGTGTATTCAAACAATAATGATTTTCTAAAAACATTTTATTGTACCAATTTGGAAAACCCACTTCGATTAGCCCTTCTTGAAATATGTTACCTGGTCTATTTAGGTACTTGCAATTCAATTCAATTCAATTCAATTTATTCAGAAAAAAATTAAAGTGTACACATCATCAGATCATAATAACATTATATATCAATCATATTTTAGTACTCCATTTGGATCACAGTATTGCACCTAAGCATGCTGTATGCTTGTGTTGTGCAAGTCCTCGATCCGTAGGGAGCACTTTTAATTGTACAGACAATGACAGGTGAAGTACCTGTAAGATCAGGTGAATATTTTAAAAAATTATCGATTAATATATTGTGCTGTAGATTAGCTCCATATTTTCCCGAACGAAGCATTTAATTTGTTTTTTGTATTTATTAAATTTTGTTATTTTCCTTATTTCAGGTGGTAAGAGATTATACAATTTAGGTCCAAAATAGAAGATATATCTTTGTGTGTGGCTTTTCCTGAACAGTGGTGTATTGAGGGAGAGATTTTGTACTGCCCTAGTATTTTTTTTATGTATAACTTCCACAGGCCGATTTAAATGATTTGTACCATGAAACATCCATTCCAGGCACTGACAGGCATACAAGCCCCTAACATCAAGTATCTCTAGTTTCTTATACAACTGTATAGTTGAATGAAGTTTTGGTTTTTTGAATATTATTTTCAACAGTTTGTTTTGCATTGTCTGGAGCTGTATTAAGTTATTGCGGAAAAGACCTCCCCATGCGCCGATACAATATCGTAGTATAGACTCTGCCAATGAATAATAAACCATTCTAAGTGTTCCATTATTTAGGATATCTCTTAGGGTATACATTTTTCGGGTAAGTTGCCTGAGTCTGCGAGTCAATAGGGAAGTATGCTTTTCCCATCTCAAGTGTTGGTCTATTATAACACCTAAATACTTTATGTTATCTGATTTTTCTACTTCAGGACAAGTGCATGTTTCTCGACTTTGGCAATTATTATCGCGTACATAAATAATTTTATTACTAGCTGGTTGATCATGTGATGTTAATGAAAATGTTATATATTTGGTTTTCTTAACATTTAGGCTCAACAAGTTTTGGTCTAGCCAATTTTTGACCTGCCCCATTCCTTCATTAGCATCATTAAAAACCTCATCCCATGTTTTTGCAGTAAAAATCAAGGTAGTATCATCAGCATAGGAGATGAAGTGACCTCTACAGTTCTTCAAATATCCAATACTGTTTATGTATATGAGGAACAAAATTGGGCCCAACACTGTTCCCTGTGGTACACCAGTTGTTATTTCTAGAGAATTACTACAGTGTTCTCCCAATTTCACTCTTTGAGATCTCTTATACAAGTAATTTCGTAGGATATCCTGGGAAGGTCCTCTTATACCATAATTATACAGTTTCTCCATTAATATTTCATGGGATATGGTATCAAATGCCTTGGCTAGGTCAAGAAAGATTGCGAGGCATTTGTCCGATACATCCAAGGCGTTAACCGTTTTTTTTACAAGATCAAGAACCGCCTTTTCTGTGTTTTTATTACTCAAAAACCCATATTGTCTATCTGTTATAACATCATTGATTTCCAAGAAATTTATCAATCGCTTCTTGATGGTGTGTTCAAAAATTTTAGCAAAGTTATTGATAACAGAGATTGGCCGATAATTTTCAACCAGTTTCCGTTCTCCGGATTTATAGATAGGTGTTATGAGACTCTCTTTCCATTGATGAGGCAGTTCACCACTTTCATAAGAGAGATTTATTATTTGAACCAGTGGATCTACTAGATAGGCGTAAAAATGTTTTATGAATTTACTTGAGATGTTATCTGGTCCCGGTGAACAGTTATTTTTGAGTGTTGATATTATATTGATGATTTCGTTTTTTGTTGTGGGTTCAAGAACCATAGTAGAAACTACTGATGGGTCATTCGAGAGTTTTTGTCGTCGTTTGAGTTGATCTTTATTAATATTCTCTTGTATTTTTCGGCCTACTTCACTAAAATATGCATTAAACATGTTGGATTTCTCATTATTGTCTGTAATCACAACGTTATCACTGTCTGTTATATCTAAGTTTGCTAAAGAATATTTATTAGATTTTCGGTTTACAGCTTCATTAATTATTTGCCATGTTTCTTTACTATCACCCTTCACAGCATCAAATTTATGTTTGTAGTAATCGTTTTTCGTTTTTTTCAATAAGCTATTCAGTTTATTTCTCTATTGAATTGCAATATTTAATATGTATTTAGTTCTTAACTCAATATGCCCGAAGATGGTCTAGTGACCGAAATTGCAATCGTAGTTTTAAATTCTTCAAAGTATTTTTGTGAAAATGAACGTAGTAAATTCAAGTTTTGTTTTTGTGCATCATGTTAAATTATCACGTACTACGTGTACAAAAATTATTATATTCTATGAGAACTATTTTCGTCTCAGTTGAAAAAAAGCTTCTTTCGAATTGATACCTTGCGGTACAATCCCGTGGAAATGAAATAATTTCACAATTCTATTCTGAATTCATTTTTCAGAATCGTTATAATCAGATGTTATTAGGATACTTCAGCCGTAGAAATATCTTCTGTCATTATTAGCATATTATAGTGATAGCAAAATAGTTCCTTTTGCAGTAGAGAAAATATATAACGAAGAATTGAAATTGAAATGGAAGCATCAATTTGATCTCAAAATTTGATACCTACATGATAGTTTTATGTTTTTCTATATTCGAAATTTTAATAATTCCAGCAACTATTTTATTAAATTTGATGCAATGTAAGACTATTTATTATAAGAATGAAGAATTTCATATGGATACTCACATTATCATATATCTACTATAAAAATACATTAAAAAAAACAGCTTGTAACAAAAACGTGACATATGCCATTGTTTCGATAAGAAATCCTATTTTCATGAGCATAATTACTTCGGTTGTTATACTTTTCAAAAATTCTCCCGGACACCTATTCTCGGGAGTAAAGATCCATCTATAGATTCCTTATAATACACCCCAAGAATATCGGTGTAAATTATACCATGAAAACGTTTACATATGCATGCACTGATGAACACATGCCATGTCATGTTTTTTCCTCTATTCTCTGCTTAATCTTGTAGGTTATGTATGATTTTTATATGTCAAACTCGAATTTGCGGTACTTGTAAATAATTATTTCTTTGGGAAACATACGAGGATATATTGAAAAATTCTTAGCCTACTAAAGAACAAAATTTCAATGTCAAAATATTTTATTACTCAACATATTCTCCTCTTAACATTTATTACAGCGAACCTGCAACGTCTCCAGACCTTTCAAAAAAAATGTTTCTTCTTGCTCTGCAAACCAGACCTCCACAGCTCTTATTACCTCCTCGTTGGAAGAAAATTTACGACCTTTTAAACTTTTTTTCAGTTGAGAAAAGAGATGATAGTCAGACGGAGCCAAATCTGGTGAATAAGGGGGGTGTTCTAGTAATTCAAAACCCTAAATCACGAATTTTTTGCATGGCAACATGAGATTTGTGTGCAGGGGCGTTGTCCTGCGAAAACAAAACACCTTTGGATAGCTTTTCGCGTCTTTTCTCTCTAATTTTTTCCCGTAGAGTGGTCAGTAATGTCGAATAGTAATCTCCAGTTATTGTTCTATCCCTATCCAAAAAATCAATCATGATTACTCCATGGCAATCCCAAAAAACTGAAGCAAGAACTTTTCCAGCAGATTTTTGGACACGAAACTTCTTAGGTCTTGGAGAACCGGTGTGTTGCCATTCCATCGATTGTTGCTTTGTTTCTGGATCGTAGAAATGCACCCAAGTCTCATCCATAGTAACAATTCGGTTTAAGAAGTCTACATCGTTTTCAAATCGAGCACAGATCGAACGCGATGCTACTACCCTTGCACGCTTTTGGTCAACATTCAAACATTTTGGGATCCATTTTGCAGCAATTTTTCTCATGATCAAATTGACGTGAACTATATGATGAACGTGTTCGTATGAAATATTCAGTGCTTCAGATATCCGTTTTAGCCCAATTCGACGGTCTGTTAAAATCATGTCATGAACTGCATCGATATTTTCCGGAACTGACACAAAAACTGGCCTTCCCGATCGGTCATCATCTTCAAACAAGAAAATTTACCTCTTTTGAAGCTTGCAGTCCAATTTTTCACTGTCGCATACGAAGGACATTGATCACCAAGGGTATTAAGCATATCTTCCTAAATCTGCTATCTCTTAACCCTTTTAAATTCAGGTACCTACTTGATGATGGCTCGATACTCCAATTTTTCGATTTTCACAATTTCGGTAGACATATTTTTTCTTTTAATTTATTGCGTAACTCTGGTTTACTTTTTTGACGTCAAACTTTACACTGACACTTCTAATAAGTTATTGTTCGTTGCTATGGTAACGCAATATTTTGTTTATGCAGGGAACTGGTCTAGGCTAACTAGATATCAATACATCCTCGTAACATCTGATCGAAATTACTGTTGCAATATTCTCGATTGTCTTTGAAAACCCATGCATTTCCTTCTAATTCCCGCTTTTTGATCAAGTTCATCTATACACTTTTCGGAGTAACAAGCTTTTCAGAATTTCATTTTATAATCGAATTCATTTATCCGTCCGCTCCGAAAATTAGGAACGGGATAAGAACTTCTTAATTGTGTATAATTATTAACGTAGGAAATGAAACGTGTCTTTGAAAGAAGCTGGTTGGAGATGTAGAGGGGAAAACCGAAGCGTTAGAACTCCGTTTTAAATTCTAAATTTGTAATTAATCATCAGTCTGGAAAATAATCAAACTTTAGCAAGAGAAAGTTAATGAGGCAAAACTTTGAGACGGAGCGTTAATAAGGAACATGCAAATCTCAGAACAACTTCATTAATATTCTTTGAATCCAGCGAAAAGGCTTTTTCGAGAATTATTTTACACGTGCAACACTTATCGAACTCTCTACAGTATCAGCCTCATTTTGTGGCAACTTTTCAAATTCTCCCATCTGTTTTGAAGACTAAGAAAGGAAGAAAACGCGTGAACAGCTCTGTTGCTCAATTTTGTGACTATAACTGAAACCTGCCAAAAATGGCGGTTATGGAGGAAAAGATATAGAGGGAACGGTCCCGAAATCCACTCGATTCACATACAAATTTTGAGATTTCTAACAGAATTTTGACAGACTGTAGAGAACCATAAAGCTTGAAAAAACGCAAAAGCGAATGAATTTTCTAGATAAAAATTTGTGGCTATGGAAGAAATGATTTGAAAATCAATAGAGGGAACATACCCGATACACACCAAATTTTTAGGTTTCTAACAGAATTTGGACAGGCTGTAGAGAAGCAGAAGGCTTGAAACCACGCAAAAGCGAATGAATTCTCTACATAAAAATGTGCGGCTATGGAAGAAAAGATTTGAAACTCCAAAGAGGGAACATTCTTGACATCCACTCAATTCACATACAAATTTTTAGGTTTCTAACAGAATTTGGACAGGCTGTAGAGAAGCAGAAATCTTGAAAACACGCAAAAGTGAATGAATTTTCTACATACAAATGTGCGGAGAAAATATTTGAAACTCCAAAGATCACCCGACATCCACTCAATTCAGATACAAATTTTTAGCTTTCTAACAGAATTTGGACAGGCTGTAGAGAAGCAGAAATCTTGAAAACACGCAAAAGCGAATGACATCTCTACAAAAAAATTGCGGCGGTAGGAGAAAACCTTTGAAACCTTCAGAGGGCACATCTTCAACATCTGAGGGAGAGAGAAAAAATAATTTCAGTTGTGATTTAACTAATGGAATATTGGAGGCTGTTACTTGATGTAACTCAATTTGAATTAGAAATCCAATAAAAATACTTATTTTCAAGAGAATTACAGATCAATTTGTTACATTGTGAAGTATGTTTCTTGTCTACCACTATCCGAAGATGTCCTGGTAGAAGCGAAATGTACGTCATTTAAAATTCAGAGCGAATTTCTCAAAAACGTGTTTTAATTTCATTTCTACTTATAATTTAGCTAATGATGCAGATTGGGTGAGATATTCAATTATTCGTAAACAATATCATAAGGGCATCTAATTTTTCCGAAAAATATCGAAAAAACACTTTGCTAAGTAATATTTTAACAAGAAGCATGAGTGCTGGTGGCAAAAAAAATCCGAGTCAAAGACGAGGATTTTTGCACTTGCACGAATGCATTTTGTTAAAAAAATAATACTTCGCATTGTATTTTTCCGATTTTTCCCAAAATTAGATGGCCGAATGGTATTTGACAAGACTATTTCATGAGTAACAGATTATTCTTTATTGACAATAAAATCAGAAAAATTATTTAAAGTCGTTCTCTGGTGTCCTAGGAGACCATAATTACTTGTTATCAAAGGTATTGTAATTTTTGGCGACAACAGCTGTCAAGTTTTGGCTCGGGTAAACTCAAAAAAACTGCTGACAGGTGCTGTCATACAGTTTTTTCATCTAGAAAACATTTGTAATTCGAAATTGCGCGTTTGTTATTGGTGGAAATTAAGACGAGGGAAATAGTCGTAAGTAATTGCACAAGTGCATCAAAATTACCGATAATTTTGCATGACAGCGTGTTGTCAAAAAAACTGCATGAGTTCATTTTCATGAAGTCCTCCACCTTCGGTGTCGGGTTCTTTCTCC
>JARQZK010002169.1:320000-357500 GCA_030704885.1 Cynegetis impunctata | reverse complement strand
TGCGATTTACAGCTAATGTCAGTTGTCTCATCTACTTGCCAGGAAAAAAAATTAACATTTTTAAGTTCATTTTCGATAAAAGTTTCCAAAACATAGGAAGCAGAGTTTATAATTTCGTTTTGAGTTGTTTTTGAGGTTCCGGAGAAAACTGTAGCGTTGTTAATGAAATTATACAGCTTTTCGTCATATTTGCAAAATAGATCAAGGAGTTCCTTAAAATTTCCCTTATTGCTAGATTCGTCTGTTTCATCTTGTCCCCTAATCGCTATATCTTGGCGACATAAAAATAATATAATGTCGACCAGTTTCTCCAATATTTCTCTGTTTTCCTTAACTTTTTCGTTCGTATTTTTCTAACTCTTGAACACGTGCTGTATCAATAACATTAATAATGTTTTTTTTTCCAAACATTTTAAATTTGATCCGCGACACGACATGTTCCTGGGATTTTTCGTGCCTTTCCAAAGAACGTGATAAATTTTTTAAATCGTCAAATCCTAAGCGGCCCCAAACAGAGACATTTTCACTAGTAAAAAGTAAACACTGCCAACAAAATAATTTATTTTTTACCTGTGATCCGGTTAGGCAAGGATTCCTCTCGTAATTCTTTGTATTGAAACCGCGGTTTTGGTTTCTGTTACGTTGCACCAAATTCTTCAATTCAGGGGTAGGTCTCACTGTTTTTATTAACTTTAACTTTATCCTCATAACTTAGAGCACTAAAGTTATGGGATAACAAATATTCCACTAAGTCACCATTGAAATTTTTGAAATTAACTTCAGATTCAGTAATGAAACTCATTTTTACACAATACGCGAACTCTTTCTGGCGGCCATTAGCGAATTACGACACATTACGATTTCCAACGAAATTGACTCGATGTTCAGGCAACAAATTCTATAGTTGTGATTGGCCGGAACTGGGTTCCTATCCGTGTTGCCATTTACATGTGTTTTGCTTTACTATTGCAATACAGTATTCTGTTTTTGAGTGGTGTGAGTTTGCTTTTCTGTGGCAGACATAATGAACGTTGAAAATATACCTTTCGTCCTTTCTAAGCTTACCGCAGCGTTGCCACAAATCTTGAAATGAATGAAATGCAGTAAATGTAAATACCTTCTATCTTAATTAATAAATTATATTATATAATGTAGGTTGAAAGGAAGGTAGGTGCATAAAATAATATGATTTTGATTAATATGAATATGCTGAATGCTGACTATTCAATATAATATATATATATTAGTGATACACGGAATATTTTTGAGGAGGCTTAGCCTCCTTAGCCTCCTTTGACTAGCCGCCCCTGATATATATATATATATATATATATATATATATATATATATATATATATATATATATAAGCTCTCATCAAGTCAAATGAGCTGAAATTTGATACCTGGGATTATTTTCCTTGCAGAACGAAACTATAAAAATTTGGTTAAATTTTTATAACAGCCGCCATTTTTACGTAGATATTTCTTTTTTCATGGTTTCTAAAAAATTGCCGAACTCCACAGCTTCTGCAGATTGAGTTAGAGAGTTGAAGTTTGCTCTGTACATTGAGTTTATGTTGACTTGAAATCATTTTGTGTTTCAACTCTTTTTCTCAACCGCGCTGCATTTCGTGGTGACTATACTCCGTTCGAATTGCATCTCGATCCGCCATCAGTACCTACGCGATGCACTTCGCGAATTTTATTCAAGAGCTCTCCGGAGAGATGGTCTGACCATCATCGTTAATAAAGTTTTTTTTTCAATTTCAGTTCATTCGATTTGTCTTCTGTAATACTTCCTCAGGTTCAATTTTATGTTTTCATTTTTGAGTTTATAGGTTAACCTCAACTCTTATCTTTCATAATAATAATAATAATATATGGAAGAAATTCGACTTCAGGTGGGCATAAATGGAATGTAGCACAAGATATGAGAAACTTATTTGGTCAACTTTCAAGTTTCTGGGTTATGTCTTCATAAAATTTACATCATTTTCTTGAAAAATCTCCGTGAAAATAGGTTTTTGGACCCTAGGGCCGATCCAAGTGCACCAATTTCCGTCCATGGCCTATTCAACAATGCCAAAAATTTATATGAGATACTGTGTGAATCGTGAGATACTGAGAAATTGCCCTAGGGAAGGCCCAGATCACCAAATGTGACTCATCATTAGTAAGATTTTCATCAAGACCAATCCAACAGTGTGTATACTATTAGAATTGACAGCTCCTAGGTGCCACACATAATAACACATAATAACATAATAAACGAAAAGCAAGAGTCAAAATTTGTGTAGCTCAGGAGATCTCCACTTGCGGAAAACGCACCGACGGTCTTATTAAAACACGACAGCATCAGGAGTGGGAGATTGAACAACCTGGAATACCCCGCTTCGGGTGATCGAGGTATACGGCGCCGAATTCTATTTAAACATCTGCGAATGGGAAAACAGACGGACTAATTGAATTATGGTGGCGGGAGCGACTGGTAAATAATGAAACGGATTGTGTACAGCATTGTTGGATTATTTCGTGACACGATATACGAACATGTATATAATCTTCCTGAATTTCGCACTCAAATACGACAATTATTAAAAAATATAAAATTTACTAATCATCTGAATTTTCACCACTTGAAATAAGTAGGTATGGGCCGACATTCTATACTAGAAACTGAAAAAATTGAAATACAAATTGATTGATTACGATAAATTCTGCTGATTTACTAATTTCAAGAAATATTATGGTCATTTAAAAAAAATTGCATTGAATGAATTAAATGATTGAATAAGATAAGTTTTTATCAAAATTGAATTCAGCATATATATAAGAGATATGTGAGCATATATGTAAGAGATATGTGATGTATTTTGAGTTTTTTTTTCATTTTTATTTTCCATATGTTTAGCGTGTGAGAAGGCGCACGTATTACCTTTTCGGAATTAAAAAAAAACGCGTGAGCAACTATGTTACTGAGGTCATATTTTCTCCCTATTTTCATTATTTTTACATGACAAATTCTTAACCTCTTAGGTCAATTTGTGTGACTGAAGAGGTGCATAAAACTTAAGTATATACCTGCAAAAACACATGAAATTTTAACTTAAGACACCGGTGGAATTTACCGAAATTTTAATAGTTTTGTTGTATATCAAGAAAAACCTCAAATACCAAATTTGGCCTGAGGGGGACCGATGGATATATCAAAATGTACCGGGAAAAGATTAAAAATATCAAAATAAACAACACGATGTAACAAATAAGTGTCAAGTTTGCGCACATGAAAAAAGATTAATATAGTTGAAGTAACTTTTTTTATATCAATGCCTACCTAATCTAACAAATACATTCAGAAATACCATCTGAAAATAATTATGTATAACGAAATTGTGGGATTTTCGTCGGAATCTACCTCAACATAATCATTATTCAGCGTTTTCACATCAACAATACAGGTGTAAGCGCCCTTTGGTCATTTAAATTTGCATAGAGTTCGTTAACGAAGCTTGGAATATGAAGAAGTTATAGAATAACACCTCTTTGTTATCACAGAGCCAATATGACAACACAGATAATTAACACACAGAAGTTGTGGATAGATATTCAACTTAAGGAGCAATATAAGGTTATTTCTCATGTTATATTGATTTCACCATTATTTCTACCCCTTTTTTTGAAATAAGGTCGATCTCTCATGAAGTGGAGCATCTACTTAATCCCAGATATTTTAATCATCGGTTATTAGGTAGTTCTAACATGCACACGTTACTATGCTCTGGATGTATAGTGAATACGCCAACAACCTATTCCTGCGATGGTTGCTTTACAAAGTTTGCGAAAAAGACAAGCTCAACAGAATCTCCTGCTGCGGAGACTGTCGGCGATTTTTCTGTATGGACTGTTCGGGGTTGGACAAAACTACTACTAAGAATTTTTTGTCTAATAAGTATAGCCACTTGAAGTTTTATGTGCAGATTGTGACTCGCCTAGCTTGAAAGATCTGAATGAAAAAATTAATAACCTCACAAGAAACCAAATACCTCTCGAGCATTTTGAGGCTTTGGCTAATCTGACCAGAAAGATTGCCAACAGCGTTCCTATTGTGCAAGAGACTTACGACATGCGAATGACAACTCAAAATGGGACCACCTGAATAAGAAAGTCAACGAAATTCATGCCGTTGGCGAACATTTCAGACAGGATTCATTGATAAAATCCTTAAGGCTAATCGAACAAGAGATTTTCAATATTTCTACTGTTCTTCTTATGAAGATAATCCAGGCCAGATAAGGATTCTGAATTACTCCACCTCTGGGGTGAAAGGATGTTTAGATGATCTTGCAATAGGCGTTGCTCAGGTTAAGAGTTTGGTAACGGACATGAAAGTCATCACGAATAACAATCATCCAAAGGGAAGCGAGGTAAAAGAAATGTTGAAACTTCCGTCCACAACAGTCGTTGCATAAATGCAAACAGAATCGCCTAAGACGATTCAAAAATTAAGCTATAATTCACCTGTCCGGGTCAAACAAGACACTGAAGAAAAATGGCAGTACGTACTTGTCAAAAAAAAAACTCTTTTTTCCGGGAAAATAATACACTATTGCACTGTATCAAAAGTCAACTATCAAGTGGTTGTATATTCGCTTTAGATCTCCTGGATCGCGATTTCTGAGACTTCTTGAGATCTCCAATGGCCTCCATTAGACTAAATTAGCTAAATGGTATATCTGGAGTGCTTTTTCTAAACTCAATCAAAATTTTGCCTAGAGAAGATGCATGAGTGAACAATTTTCGAACTGGTGGCAATAAATGTGGGTCATTTTTGAGGGTGCATGGAGCCGAAAGATTGAGTAAGAGAGTTGTAAATTTGTACGAGGTATTTAAACGTGTTCTTATTTCTCAATATGAAGTTCCATCAAGTGAAGGTTTCTTCGATTCAAACCTCATTAAACTGATGAACAAAAACAAAACTTGAATTTACTACGTTTATTATCACAAACAAGTTTGATAGATGAAATGATAAACTAGAAACTTAGTCAACTAGCGTACAACAGCATATATCCTGAAACGAAAGTAGAAAAATCGGAAAAATTCACATTTTTAACATATTTTGGTCCTCTAACAGAAAAAGTTGCTAATGTCATACCTAAATGTAATATTAAAATTGCTTTCAAACCTAAGACAAAACTCTCAGGATTTTTATTCAATGCCAAAGATATCACTTCAAAATTTGTTCAGAAGTTCAGAAGTTTATAGGTTGATTTGTCCTGTATGTAAAGGAGTGTATATAGGTCAGACTGGCCCATCGTTCAAGACAAGATTTAAAGAACACCAACAATCTTTTTTGAAAAATAAAACGGATTCAACGTTTTCAAATCATTGCCGTGAAAACCACCGCTCGTTTCTACAAATAGTTAACTTTCAAATTATGCACAAATTACCGAAAGGAACCAAACTTACTTACTTAGAATCATTAGAAATTTTTAAACTCAATCATAATGCAAAAGATATCTTGCTGAACGACCAGATTGACTTGATATATTCTCCTATATTTAGTGTATTCAAACAATAATGATTTTTCTAAGAACATTTTATTGTACCAATTTGGGAAATCCACTTCTATTAGCCCTTCTTGAAATGTGTTCCTCTTGTCTATTTAGGTACCTGCAATAATTCTTTCCCACCCGTAAGCGCAAATCTATAATTATGTATTCAGTTCTTAACTCAATCTGCCCGATGATGGTCTAGTGACCGAAATTGCAATCGCAGTGTTATATTTTTCAAAGTATTTTTGTGATAATAAACGTAGTAAATTCAAGTTTTGATTTGTTCATCATGTTAAATTATCACGTAGTAACGACGGATTCCATCAACTATCTCATTAAATTGTTAATTTCTTCTTCGAGAAATCCAATTTTAGCTCAACTTGAAACATCTACCAAATGTACAATGGATATATAAAAGGTTTATTCGAACCTCTACCCAGTTATCCCATCGTATGAACCTAACTTTCACCAGAAACAGGCCTGTAATCCCCCCATTTTCCCGCGGCAAAATATAGCCAGATCCCACCGCTGATGTTTTAAACTAAAACAAACATACGAATTATAATGATTCGATGAAGTGATCGTGTTTTATTGATGCGGCGATATGAGAACAGAGCCTGCTGGATTTGCGGGCATTTGGCAGTCGAACAATAGGGGATTATTAAATATGTTATTGTTAGAAGTATGCCTCTCAAAGGCACTAATATTATCCCCCCATCTAGTTGGCCGAAACGAGAGAGTTAGGATTAGAAAAGCCTATGTAGCACTCTTTGATACTTTAAAATTTTCTTGTCGCTTATCAATTTGTTGCTCACTTTCTTCTTAACAGTTTCAGTGTATTTTTATTGACGGAATATTTCATATGAGAGAATGGAATCCTGTGAAAATTATTTTATTCAAGAAGTGTGAGCCATCAATGCTACTCAAAGTATTTTATATATATATATATATATATATATATATATATATATATATATATATATATATATATATATATATATATATATATATATATATATATATGTATATATATATACATATATATGAATATATAAATTTTTTAAAAATTTTGTAGTGATCTTCCAAAGTGTTAAAATATGCAACCTATCTTTTTACATTTTTAATATTTTTTAATTTTTAATAAAATGAAATTTCTCGATCAAAAAATATTGGATGAAAAGAATAATAATTTAGTGCTAACCAACTTAAGTCCTGTATTGTTTCGGTGAAAAATAGTTTCTTAGTAAAAAATCAAATACATCATAGTACATGAACGTATTTCTGCAAATGGAATAGAAAAAATCTAGTAGAATGCTATCAAGTCGCTTTTAGTTTTATCTGGTAGTTGAAAGTTCAATTGTCCTTTTATTTAAATCTTCAATATCAATTCTCATTTTTGGAAGCGTGTAACTTTTCAAGGACAGGCCTAAGAGCTTTTGTTCACATGAAAACCCTCTTTTAAGTTTCGACAAGTATATAATCACCCCTAAAAACTATCACACTAATTTGAAACTAAATATATATATATATATATATATATATATATATATATATATATATATATATCTTATATATATATATATATATATATATATATATATATATATATATATATATATATATATATATATATATATATATATATATATATATATATATATATATATATATATATATATATATATTATATATATACAGGCCGTTTCTTTTATCATGTGGTAACATTGCTATATTCTAAACCGTAACAGATATGGAAACGATTAAATGGGGAAAAAGTTAACTGTTATGGTGATCAGTAAATTGGTCAGAAAAAATCTTCAGGGACTTTCGCCGTTCCCGAGTTATACAGGGGAAACTGAAAATGGCGTTTTTGGTTTTTTACGAATAGAATTGTCATTTTAGAAAATATGAAAAAATGGAAGAGAAAGTTTTTATTGTATTCAAAATTTACTATGACTATGTAACAATAAATCTTAGATTGAACGTTTCGTCTCAACACGGCCACCATCAACTTTTTTTTTCGAATACGGACCTGTCTTTTTTATTGCAAATATTGATGAAGCAATAAAATCAAAATTCAGTGGTATATCACAATCGGTATTTTTATAGCGTTTCATTCAAAATAAGCATCTTCAGTGACAACAATTTTCAATTACGGTCCTGTTGTTAGTTCCTCTGTAAATAGTTTTGATTTCTTCAAAACTTGTTCAACTATTGGCATACTTCAGACATTAGCCAATAATTTCGATAAGAAGATAATCCCCATCACCCATCACAATGAACATTTTAATTTTTGTATTACAGTAATCCTTGTTTGGAGGCTGATTTATCTTGAATTAATTTTTATACGTTCCAATCCTCACAACTCAGTGATATATCACAGTTGATATTGTTATAGCGTTTCATTTAAAATTACTTACATCATCAGTGACAACAATCAAACAGAAAAACAATTTATTTTATAATGAATTTTTAGGGGACAATAAAAACCATACAAAAAATGAATTCCACGTGAGAAACTACATTAAACGCCCGAATTGACGACCTCTTTGTTGAATGCACATACGTTTTCTGTCCATACAATTATTGTGGCAATTTTCTAGCATGTTGGGTGTAATGCTATTACATGCATCTCTTATTTTTTGTTTGAGATGGTCGATATCTGTACTAGGTGTCGGAAAAACTTCATGCTTTATGTATCCCCAGACAAAAAAATCTAATGGATTAAGGTCTGGAGATCGAGCTGGCCAAGCAATTGGTCCATTGTTTCCAATCCATTTTGTTGGGAATATTGCATCTAAATGATCCCTTACTATTGCTGCATTATGGGGAGGGGCACCGTCTTGTTGAAAATGTTGTATTTCACGGCGAATATTCAGTGGCAATTCATCTAAGTATTCATCAAACTCATTAGATAAAAAATTCAAATATATTCCACTATTCAAATTCTCATTGTGAAAGAAAGGACCTAGTACCTTTGTTCCCAAAATTCCCAAACAAAATTTTATTCCGAATCTTTCCTGGAAGTTGGTTTCTCTATGTAAATGTTCATTTGAATTATTCCACCTATAATGGATGTTTCTGTTGAACCAGCCATTATTGGTGAATTTTGATTCGTCCGTCCATATTATTTTTCTACAAATATTTCCTACTTCCCTATTTCTACGTCTTAATCACTTCGCAAATCGTACTCTCTCCGTAATCCCTTTAATTGAGGTGATGAACTTTGCGTATCCTGTAACATTTGTATTTGTTCTGTTTTAAAATATTTTTGGTAGATTTCATAGAAATCGCTGGTTCGTGGGCAATTTCTCGTAAAGAACAATCTTGATTAGAAATATTTTTATAATTGACCAATCCTAAATTGAAAAAAATTTTTTTTCTTTTTGTTATTGTTTATGAGAAAATATTTGCTTACCTAAAACATTTATTCGGTTCGTCATACTTCCAGCTACAATACATTTTCTAGTTTTATTTCTGTCAAATGTACCACAGTCTATCAAATTTCTTTCTAATCGTCTAAACATTTGAATGTTAGAATGTTTGGAATACGACGATTCGGGTTTAGCTCACCATACATATTTCTTGCCAAAAGAAGATTTCTATTTGATTTTGCATAAGTAAATAGCATATCAGTGATCAGTCCTTTCACCTTCAATATTATGTAACCCAGTGCGTAAACGTCTGACAGTTCTTAACAGATTTTTTTTTTTTTAACTCGAGGGACCTACAGTTTAACGCCGGTTCCGAACGGCCAATGAGCTTGTGAACGATGCACATTACCCAACAATTTCTCTTTAATCTATAACCACTAAATTCTGGACATACACAGCACCCAAGAGCAAGGTGGGACTCGAACCCACAATCCTCGGTTTACAAACGGTATAAGGCGGTTCACCTTACCACTGGTCTACCGAGGCCTTTTTCTTAACAGATATCGACAACTCATTTATTTTTCCTGCCATAGAAAACAAGCAAAGCCTACGTGTTTAAAATGACGAATGAAGTAAGATGCTACTTCTTAATTGTACTGAATTACACAACAATCGTATTTTGACCAAAAACGAATATTTTCGTTACCTATTTCCACGATTGAGAATTATAAAAATATTCCGTATATTCTGAAATCAGCATCGAAACAAGGATTACTGTATAATACAAAAATTTCCAGACATGAAAAATACGAATTTTCGTTATGTTTGGGTACCTTCTCATAAAAATTATTGCCTATTGTCAGAAGTATGCCAATAGTTGAATAAGTTTTGAAGAAACCAAAACAATTTACAAAAAAACTAAGGACAGGACCGTAATTAAAAATTGTTTTCTCTGATGATGCTAGTTATTTTGAATGAAACGCTATAAAAATATCAAGTGTGATACACCACCAAATTGTGATTTTATCGCTTTATCAATATTTGCAATAAAACAGACAGGTTCGTATTCGAAAAAAAAGTTGATGGTGGCCGTGTTGAGACGAAACGTTCAATCTAAAATTTATTCTTACATGGTTATGGTACATTTTGAATACAATAAAAATTTCCTCTTCCATTTTTTCATATTTTCTAAAATGACAATTCTATTCGTAAAAAACCAAAAACGCCATTTTCAGTTTCCCCTGTATAACTCGGGAACGGAGAAAGTCTCCCTAGATTTTTTCTGACCAATTTACTGCTCACCATAATAGTTACTTTTTTTTCCATTTAATCGTTCCCATATCTGTTACGGTTTAGAATATAGCAATGTTACCACATGATAAAAGAAACGGCCTGTATATATATATATATATATATATATATATATATATATATATATGAATATATATATATATATATATATATATATATATATATATATAATTATTTATTCGAATTATTGTTGCCTGTGATCTATTTTTAATCTCTTGATAATTATTAGCAATAACAGGCTGGTTGAATCTTAAAAAACTCGATTTTATTAATTGACGTTTCACTATGATATTCGTAATTGAAATTTCTTTGACATTTATTAATTTGAAAAAAATTTGAAAACATTAAGGTTGCTTTGTCTAGCTAATTATTTATTATACGAGTATGCTATTCAGTCTAATATTAACATTCAAAATTGTTATTATTAGATGTTAAGGGAAACCAAAGAAACTTTTACCTACGTAATGTTTGAAAATAAAAATAATAGGGTACTATTTATCTAACAACAAAGAAATTAGTCATGGGAAAACATTGAAGATGTGGAGTAGAATTATGGTATAGCACGTTTATATGGAAGCAGCCGTTGACACGTGTTTCGGACTCTTTGGTCCTCATCAGAACGGCGTAGCCAAGCATTGGATTGAAAATTTGAAGATGAAAATAGTACAACAAACAAAATCCTCTGATACGGAAGACAATCAATCACACAATTGTGGTTTATTGTTCGAACTCTCCGGTATGGGAGATTTGGTCAAACTTTGCCACGGAGGCGATCAATGCTATCCGCGAGAACTAAGAACGAGTAAATAAACAATAACAAAGAAATTAGTCGCGGGAAAATATCAAATAGGTAGAGCAAAATTATCGGTATAGTTCGTTTATATGGAAGTAGCCGGTCTTAATGAAAAATTTTTTTATTTATTTAGAATTTCAAATCTTTTAAAAAAGCATACTTACAGTTTAAAAACAATGTATGAAACTCTCAGCTTAAGTTTGGGATCATTGCTATATTTTCAGCTTGCAATATTTAATTATTTATTCGAATTATTGTTGCCTGTGATCTATTTTTAATCTCTTGATAATTATTAGCAATAACAGGCTGGTTGAATCTTAAAAAACTCGATTTTATTAATTGACGTTTCACTATGATATTCGTAATTGAAATTTCTTTGACATTTATTAATTTGAAAAAAATTTGAAAACATTAAGGTTGCTTTGTCTAGCTAATTATTTATTATACGAGTATGCTATTCAGTCTAATATTAACATTCAAAATTGTTATTATTAGATGTTAAGGGAAACCAAAGAAACTTTTACCTACGTAATGTTTGAAAATAAAAATAATAGGGTACTATTTATCTAACAACAAAGAAATTAGTCATGGGAAAACATTGAAGATGTGGAGTAGAATTATGGTATAGCACGTTTATATGGAAGCAGCCGTTGACACGTGTTTCGGACTCTTTGGTCCTCATCAGAACGGCGTAGGATTTTGTTTGTTGTACTATTTTCATCTTCAAATTTTCAATCCAATGCTTGGCTACGCCGTTCTGATGAGGACCAAAGAGTCCGAAACACGTGTCAACGGCTGCTTCCATATAAACGTGCTATACCATAATTCTACTCCACATCTTCAATGTTTTCCCATGACTAATTTCTTTGTTGTTAGATAAATAGTACCCTATTATTTTTATTTTCAAACATTACGTAGGTAAAAGTTTCTTTGGTTTCCCTTAACATCTAATAATAACAATTTTGAATGTTAATATTAGACTGAATAGCATACTCGTATAATAAATAATTAGCTAGACAAAGCAACCTTAATGTTTTCAAATTTTTTTCAAATTAATAAATGTCAAAGAAATTTCAATTACGAATATCATAGTGAAACGTCAATTAATAAAATCGAGTTTTTTAAGATTCAACCAGCCTGTTATTGCTAATAATTATCAAGAGATTATATATATATATATATATATATATATATATATATATATATATATATATATATATATATATATATATCATATAAATATATAATATATGTGCTTAATAAGGCTGAAATAGCTGTATCACTTCAATCCTTTGCAGAGGCCATAAAGATGTTTTTGACATTCTTCGCTATGAGGATGAGTTTGGGGTTTTCAGATAATTGTCCTGATTATTATACGTTTATATTTTCATATGTGCTCTTAGACGGATTTAATCTCGCTTTGCTATAATATATATATATATATATATATATATATATATATATATATATATATATATATATATATATATATATATAATTATTTATTCGAATTGTTGTTGCCTGGATTTATTTTTAATCGGTAAAGGTTTCTGTAGTTTCCCTTGCCTTCTAATGATAACAATTTTGAATGTTAATATTAGACTGAATAGCACGTAATAAATAACAAAGAACAGCTACATCCGAAAGAATTTTTAACAAAACAGATCAATCTTATCTATTCAATTTTTTCAAGTCAATAAATGTCAAAGAATTTTCAATTTTTTTCAACAGTTTTGAATAACTATGAATGTCATAGTGGAACGTCAACTTATTAATTGAATCGAGTTTTTTAAGATTCAACCAGCCTGTTATTGCTAATAATTATCATGAGATTATATATATATATATATATATATATATATATATATATATATATATATATATATATATATATATATATAATAGTATACTGGTCTGGGCTGAGTCGATAATAAGATATTGCATCATAATTTGACGTGGCATAGGTAAATCTACCATGAATAACATTCAAGTTACTCAAAACACCATAATTAAAATAATTTTAAAAAAAATCGCAGATATGCCACCACATCACTCTAATTAGAATAAGGTTTATTCAATATTAGGAAGCTGTATGTGTATCATAGTATACTATGGATTCTTAATTCACCATTAACTTATAGTACCCATTTATATTATACTAGAGCTACTGCCAACCAGGCCATTCAGATTCCTCTTTGTACTAAGAGTCGAACACAGAAATTCATTTCTTACTACGGACCAAAATTAGCGAATATATTACCTATAAATCTGAAACATCTAAAAAATAAATGCAGATTGAAAAAAGAGATTAAAAAATACATAAACATTAACTATGAAAGATTTGAAAAACTTTTTGACTGATAATCCTTTTTCCTAAATTATCTACTTCTTCAATTATCAATCAATCAATTATTAATTATTAATTTGTTGTATAATATGTCTGTATGTATTTATATATATAGGAATTATATTTTATGTTAACCTAGAATAATGAACAAAATTGTTAACATTCCATAGGCAGTTCACAACACAAGCTGTGCTTAGGTGACTCCCTATGAATCAAATAATTTAATATAATTAACGAATGTTTATACAATATTATCCGAATAAAGTTAATCTCAAAGTTATTTTCATATTTTCAAATATAATAACTGAAGGTATATTATTTACATTTTAACTGATACTAAATATTCTATAAAAGTGACAATCAATGTTTGAAATTTACTAAGTAATTATGAAATTATACGATAGAATTAATAAATTCAACCATTTGCTGTACTTTTCGTAATACAACTGAGTTTTTGAATTAAAAAAAATCCTTTTTTATTATTTCTTAGGGGATTTTACGTGACGTCCTGGGACAATGGAGATTGTTCACTTACAGGAATCAAATGAATAAAATTAGAAGCATAATACATTCTGGCCCTGTTGACTTCGAAACGCCATCACTAAATGTCAGAAACACGAGCTTTTTGTGGAACTTCTAACGAGAAACGCTTGGTTGATCATTTTCTCTCTATTCTGTTTCGCTTATACATTACTATACTACCCCCTAATACAATCATGTGATATTTGCATCAGAATTATTTCCGCAAATTTCAGTTAGATTCGTATAACAATAGGAACAAAGAGAGGTGGTTTTTCTTTGAATGGTGGAATGAAAATATAAACTAGGGGGTTTGTTTTTCGGTACGAAGTATATGAGCTATGAAAATAAGGTTTTTTGCAATGTTTTATTTAGATCAAACAAATAATATACTTTATTGTATACCATATATGAACATGTGTATTTACTGAAGTACAGAGAAAAAAACGACGAAGTAGAAAATATTTTACTGAAATCTAGATAATGATAATTTTCAGTTGCGCTCATACCTTCACGTCCAATGTAAGATCCTTATATTATTAAACATTATTTTTCCGTCATATGTTGCACCTCCAAAATTTTGAAATCTTTAAATAAATTGAGTATTTCTTGCAAATATTTCAGAATTTCCAAAATGATTCCACTAATGGTCATATATATATATATATATATATATATATATATATATATATATATATATATATATATATATATATATATATATATAAAGTATAATCTTCTACAGCTTAAAAACTATAATTCGATACACATGTAACATCTTCAAAGTCTGAAGAATACAATATAGCAGAGCCATATCCACATTTATATCGTATCCTATTCTTAAAATACCACAACATTTTATAGCTATGTGATCCAAAATAGAACATAATCAAATAGCCAACAAGCATTCTCCTCTGAGAAACAATAATATTAATTTTCAACTAAATAAGAGCTGAACAAATAATTTCAATACGGTATCCAATAAATAAGGTTATGACATCCAAAAATAGAAGAGAGAACAAGCTAACCAAAATGAAGACAACCAAAAAGACGTACATCGTACGAATTATAATACTGTTATATATGAAATCACGTTAAAAATATATCATGAATAAAAAATATATACAAGGTCAAAATTATAACATTTTTTTCTGCATTCAAAGTTTTGGCAGATATTATATGTTAACTATATATATATATATATATATATATATATATATATATATATATATATATATATATATATATATATATATATATATATATATATATATACGAATTATCAACCTCTTAGTCTATTTGGAGAGGTTTAGGGAAGTGTCAATGGAAGTGAGGTGCAATTTGGCACTTCACTAACATAAACTCAATCCAAGTACCAAACTTCAATCGTCTCACACAATGAGCGGAAGCTATGGAGGTGCGCAAAACTTCAAAAACCAAGAAAATACAAGAAATCAATTAAAAATAGAGGCAGTTCCAGTTACAGTATACAAAATTAATATCCCCAAAAATCACTTTCCCAGAATTAAAGCAAATTTTTAACCCTCTAGCTCAATTGGTGGGGTTTTGGGAGTAGAAATCCCTTCAAACCCGTTTTTTATCTCATTCAAAATATCTTAGGAGGATGAATTTCGAATCGGTTAGAATTAATTCATTTCCACATATTTTGCCACCAGTGTGCCAACAAAATTTTAATTTACCAAAAATTTTCGTCGTACATATCTCGAATAAACTTATATCCAGGAGATCTAAAACGGTTATATTGTGAAATGTATAAATGAGAGAATAATTCAATACAGTATTTAATATTTGATTACTTCAAATTTCACAGACATATTTCTTTCCAGGTCTGGTTCAAAAATCGTCGTGCCAAGTGGCGTAAACAGAAGAGGGAAGAACAAGAAAGGTTACGAAAAATTCAAGAAGAAGACATGTGCAGGGCAGAACAACTAAAATATGAAACAGTTCCCGTATCAAATTTTAGTGGAGAGGATTCATCAGATCTAGAAGTAGCCTGAAAAATATTTTCTTTTGACGGAAAGAAAAATCTAGTCAGAAAATGTACAGTTCCAATTCGATTAATGTAGTTAAATAAGTTCTGTTGGTTATTACAAGAAATTCAGAGTTGGCTTCTAGGATTAATAATATTAAGTAATTCTTCAGTTCTTTTAACTTACATTACAACTGCATGAAAAAATGATATTTGAGTAAAAAGTTTTTAATACAATCTATTTATTATAATCAATATTTTTTTCATCCTGTTAATTTGGCTGTGACATTGTTAATTGTTAAAATAATATTTTTCGTAATTTCTCTCTTTGTATTCTTAATTTAAGGTTGATGAACCTAATAATTGTAATAACCTTAATTAATTGTAATTGCCTTAATTAATTGTAATTACCTTAATTAATTGTAATTACCTTAATTAATTGTAATTACCTTAATTAATTGTAATTACCTTAATTAATTGTAATTACCTTAATTAATTGTAATTACGTTAATCAATTGTAATTATTATTTCTCCACAAAAAACACTATTTATAAATTAAAATGAATTTTGATTTATTCGCAATACATGAAAAAAACTCTTTGATATCGTCTTATCCATCATACTTCATTGTTATATATACTACATAAACTACTCACGAAAACTATTAGCCTAGAACACTTACCTCTGAAATTGATACACTTTTCAATTATATCTAAGTGGGTTTGATTTTCCTTTTTTAAATTAATTATATAGCAGGTTTTCACATAATACATCAAAATCAAATTACGCGTCACTTGTATTATATATTAAACCTATTATAAAATTTATTAAAACTCTAAATTTCAAGTGTAAAATACATTATGTCACTCTAATGGTGAGGGGGTCACACAAATGTGACTACGGTGGGAATCCAAAAATCATTAATTCGTCTGACGTATTTTATGATGGTTTCTAGGTTTAGCTTCCTTGATTCAGAGAATCAGAGAAAATTATTAAAGCGTAATTCGACTTAGCTTATTTTTGTGACAAAGAGCCATTTATACCTTCAATTACTTGAAAATGTTTTGCCAATCTTGTTTGCCTAGAGGCCAAATCAGTCTGGTTTCTCATTCAAGTGATCCTTGTAAATATTTCCTCTCGTGACAGACTAGTTAATAAATCAGCTATTATGTATATCTATAGTCTATAACGATTAATATTGTTGTAATTTAAATTTGCTATTTATTATTATTCCACCTATTCGATGTAAATTAATCATTCCATGCATGTTAACAATATTGTGAAATATTAGAATGAATGTGTATATTTGGTTAAACGATGAATTACGATAGTTCATTCGATGAAATAAGTAAAATATGATTTTTAATAAAGAGTTTCATTTATCCTCCTTAACGTCATAAAACAAAGAAAGGACGGTAAAAAAAATTGTTTCACTGAAAGAAAAAAAAATTACTGAGTAATATTGTCGGTAAATATTAGTGAACTTTTAGTGAAAAATTCTTCAATATAAATATATATATATATATATATATATATATATATACATATATATATATATATATATATATATATATACATATATATATATATATATATATATAATATATATATATATATATATATATATATATATATATATATATATATATATATATATATAAGTATATATATTTCACAATTTTGAATTAAAATAAAATTAAGAAATATATTTTGAATATCAATAAAACTGGCTTTATTGAATAGATAACCCCAAAGAAAATAATCTAATGGGGTTAAATCACACGCATTTGTTGGGGCCAATTGTTGACCATTACGTGAAATTTTTCGTTCATCAATACTTTCTTTGAGTAAATCAATTGTAGCGCGCGAAGAGTGGCACGTAGCTCCGTCCTGTTGGAACCACGCGTCAGCAAGATTAATGCCAGATCATTGAGGTACGCAAAAATTTCTTATCATGTCTCTATACCGTTCACCGTCCACAGTAACATTCTGGCCATCATCGTTTTTGAAGAAATATGGACCATTGACTCCGTCGGTCCATAAAGCGCACCAAACAAAAGTTTTCTGTTGATGTAATGATGTTTCGACATAAATTTGCGCATTATCTTCACTCTAAATGCGACAATATTGCTTATTTACCTACTCATTCAACCCAAAATGAGCTTCATCGGTGAACAAAATTTTGTATGGAATATCAATATCGATGTCAATTTGCGCTTCAGCCCATTGGCCGAATTAACGGCGCATACGATGGTCGTTTGGCTTAACTAAGATCCTTTCGTAAAATCTTCCATAAAATGGATGGACACAATCTCATTTGCTGAGAACGGCGACGAATTGATTGATTTGGGTCTTCTTTAATGCTTTCCTGTACGGCGGCTACAGCGTGTTCAGTGCGCACTGTTTGGCGTCTTACGGGATGCACATGATCATTCGAGTAAACGTGGAGCAAAAACGATCCACAGTTATTCGAATTAGCCGCTCTGATGTACGATTATAATAGCCATTATATGGACGAATTGCACGATAAGTTCGACGAACAGAACCATTATTTTGATAAAAAATTTCAACAATTTGCAAGCGTTGCTCTGACGTTAGTCTATACATAATGAAATACCAAACCAAACTAAACAAAAATCACCTATCAACTCTTAAATAGGTTATCAAATAAAGCAGCATTGCCAAATCAAAGTTGTGAACCTCTAAGAAAAACGCCCTTTATATATATATATATATATATATATATATATATATATATATATATATATATATACAGTAATTACTGGTATTGGGATTCTCAGCAATGGCTCAACATTTAAAATCTAAAGACAATACTAGCTTTTGATCAGGATGCAAAAAAAATATGTTCAAAATTCCAATAAAACGAAACTGCATACATAAAACTTTCAATACAAAATAGATTATCGAAAAGCATGTTGTCAATGTCACTCAATACGGAGTCATTGAATTAGAACGTAACATATTAAACAAACTCAATAATCTATGAAATTTCTTCTTTTTCTTCCAAATTGAGACTCAGTCCACAGACAGTAATTAAGTAACATACAAAGGCCAAAACCTAGAATAAATTATACAACCTCATCTACGCAAATCTAAACGCAACAAATTGCTGTATATATGCATTAAAACACAGATATCTATGCTATTGTTGACAGTGTTCCCTTGTTCAGCAATATGGCATATTTCTAGAAAAGTTCTTTTATGTAGGTGCGTTGTTCTATCCAATATTTTGTTTTCTTCAAAATCGAAGATCCAGCATTTGAGATATTCAGCGCAAATTTGGAATAAAGGTTACCCTGTAATGCTTAAGTAAGTATGGGTGACAAATGTTTGTGAGATTCTGCAGGGAGACTTTTTTGTGGTACACTTATAGATGCACAGGTAGATTCTAAAATAAACCGGCCAAGTGCGAGTCGGACTCGCGTACGAAGGGTTCCATACCATTGACTATGCCCCCCTTAAATATTTATTTTATTTTGATTTTATTATTTATTATTAAAGTCAAAATACAACTCAGTATTTTGTGAATATTTCCAGTGCCTATCTGTTGCCATTATTGATATCGAGGAAAAAAGGGCAAAAAAATCGCGATTGTTTCAAGGGAGCCCCCCTTAAATATTCATTTCTTTTTGTTTTAGCCTAGCTATCGCGGTTCTTGAGATACAGCCTGTTGACGTTTTTACCCTTTGGGTACGGAACCCTAAAAATTATGAAATAAGCCAAAGAAATACATCCTTAGGCATGTCATGATATACAGAACCCTCTGTATATATATATATATATATATATATATGCATACAACATTTTTGTTTTCAAAGATAATGGAATAAAAATTGGAGGATCTGTTAAATTAATAAAATAAAGGACACCCTACTGCGTAGCACTAGGAATGATAAAACCCCTCGGCGCATGTGCATGTCGTCAATATTTTTTGAATGTATTATATAAATTAAATAACAATGAAAGTCGATTTTACGAATGAAATGAAGGAAAATTGCAATAAATGTATTAATAAGTCGATATTACGAATAAAATCCGTGAAAATTTAGCAAAAAAATTCATTGATTGACTGTCGAATTTGAATATCCTATCCCGGCTCATTTTGCTGCAAATTATGAATCAAATTGATAAGACATCTCTATGGATGGGAAGCAGACACAGACGCAGAATCAAGCTTAAGCTATCAACGTCGCTTGGTTACCGTGGCACACAGAGCACTTCGACCCATGTTTTGTAGGACTTCGTACATATCGACCTTGGCGCATGCGCATGTCGTAATGCCTATCTAAAAAACGCTATAATTTTTTATTCTTCGTTGGGAAAAAATTGGGAACAAAACTTCTCTGATGAAAGCATATGTATTTTATCGATATCCGTTGGAATTTTTAAAATCGGACCAGATCTCAATTTTTTGTAGTGAGAATTTAGCTTCACCTCGGGGTAAAAACGCTATATTTTTTTATTCTTCGTTGGGAAAAAGTGGTAATTCAAATTCCCTAATGAAATCATATGTGTTTCATCGATATCCGTTGGAATTTTTAAAATCGGGCCAGATACCAACTTTTTGTCGTGAGACTATAACCCCTTTAGCTTCGCCTCGGGGTAAAAACTGCATTTTTGACGAGTAAACAACTTCATTCAAATTCCGGATTCACCGGAAGTGACATAAACTTTCGATTTTCAAAGGAGACTGGTATATTTTCAGTTTTTGGTTTCCATATGACATTTAGAATACAACTATGTATCATTTGACTCATTGTTTCAATCTTAATAATAATATTATTAAATAGACTACTACTACTTCTAATAGAGTGCGATATCAAATTGATCGTAATAAAAAACTTTTTTTTTCTAACCCGACGATCCACCATGTTGCCATTTAAAAAAAAAGAGTAGAAGGTCTTGACTTGAAGCCATTAAAATTGATTGATGGTGACAGCTCAAGGTCATAAATCATGGCAGGTCTATTGTTCTACATGACAGTTCCAGGAAGTCGTAAATCATGGCTATTGTTATACATGACAGGTGTTCCTATTGTTAGGGCAGGTGTTCCTTTTGTTATGTGCAGTCTATTGTTATACCAGATCTATTGTTATGTGCAGGTGTGCAGCTCTATTGTTATGGCAGGTGTTAGTCAGGGGTGTATTAACTAATGATTGATGGTCGTGGGAATTGAATTTCTCTTTACAAATTTAGACCAAAATTCGTATTGATTCGTATGAATTCATAGAAACCCGTCGCTGGCATTAGATAAGTTATTCGACGGGGGCATGTAATATTTCTAAGAAAACACACACAAACGGTTGACGTGAATATCTCTTTACAAAATCGTAAGAAATCCATCGATGGCATTCGACATGGGTGGGCAGGTACAAAATCTAGGGAACCGTGTGATTTCATAGAATTCAGGCGCGCCAGTGGTGGGGGTGGTTTCTATATTAACCTTAACAAACTCAGATAAAAACTTATTCAATCAAATCTTTTTAGATGTAATTACGAACAAAAATCTGGAATTTCATAAAACCTATTAGGTAATTATATGAATATAAATAATTAATTGAATTTATGCTTCCTGGATACCTTTACTAATGATTTGTACATATATTCAATTTGGCGAGATTGAATAATTTATGGAACTTTTTTCATATAAGATACACAAATTTTTTTATGGAAGAACAAAATGACTTAAGTAACTCTTGTCCTATAAAATGCATGAAATTCATCAGATCAATCAGATTTTATTTCTTTGATCGGGCAGAATGCGAAATTTTTTATTATAGATCTCATATTTTCTTTTTCTGTCTAATTTTTTGTATACCACAAACTTCAATTTGAAGCGTAGATAAAAAAAATGTCATTTACTTGGAATGAAAAAATATTTATCCATTAAATAATCAAAACAAAAGTTTAATTATTCTCTCTCTTAGTTGGAAATATCAAAATATTTCTAAAGCTTAATCTATGTAACTGAAACTAAATTCACTTTCTCTTTTAACAACCGGGATTACACAGTTACACCCAACGAAATTAATTTCTGGTTTCCCTAACTGAAATAAAGATATCCGATAATTATAAACATACAATACAATAGTACCTAGTCCTCCAAAATGAAATTGTTGCATTTCATATTGCTTTAATCATTTATATTGGCCAAACCGATAAACCAATCAATAGAAATTATAAAAACTTATTGAATCAAATCTTTTTAGATGTAATTACGAACAAAAATCTGAAATTTCATAAAACCTATTAGGTATTATATGAATATAAATAATTAATTGAATTTATGATTCCTGGATACCTTTTACTAATGATTTGTACATATATTCAATTTGGTGAGATTGAATAATTTATTGAACTTTTCTCATATAAGATTCACAAATTTTTTTATGGAAGAACAAAATAACTTAAGTAACTCTTTTCCTATAATATGCATGAAATTCATCAAATCTATCAGATTTTATTTCTTTGATTAGGCAGAATGCGAAATTTTTTATTATAGATCTCATATTTTCTTTTTCTGTTTAATTTTTCTACATTGAAAATTTAATAATTTTATAATTGTATGCATACTTATAAACAATCACATACCTTGCCAGGCCAAAAAAAGCCCACACACATCTATACTAAACGGGTAAAATTGTTATTGAATATATGATTCCTCCATTCATATGTAAATGATTTGTCCATGCATTCAATTTGGTGAACATCGAAATTAAATAACTTATGCAATTTATATAAGATTCATGAAATTTTTTCATGAAGAACAAAATAACTTAGGGAACTTTGTAAATATCGTATATCATTACGATGAATGACGGACAGCTTTTTGAATAAGAAAAACTTTTCATATGAAATATAGACAAAATCTCCTAGTGTTTAAAAATTATGATACTAATACGATCAATATTATATAAATAAATTGATAGGAAGTTAAGTATTATGTATTTAATTCAACTTAGATTATAAATTATAACCCATACTTCGTATGAAGTAGTAATAAAGTTACATTATGAATTCATTCTATTATTCTACATTGAAAATTTAATAATTTTATAATTTTATGCATACTTATAAACAATCACATACCTTGCCATGCCAAAAAAAGCCCACACACATCTATACTAAACGGATAAAATTGTTATTGAATATATGATTCCTACATTCATTGTATGAATGATTTGTCCATGCATTCAATTTGGTGAACATCGAAATTAAATAACTTATGCAATTTTTATAAGATTCATGAAATTTTTTCATGAAGAACAAAATAACTTAGGGAACTTTATTACAGAAAATTCATTTATCTAATTACAAACCTTTTTATTTGAAACACTAAATTATTAAAAAATGTAAAATATTTACAGATGTAATTACGAACAAAGATCAGAGAATACTTATTAGGTATTATATGAATAAAAATAATTTATTGAATATATGATTCTTGCATTCATTGTGTAAATGATTTGTCCATGAAAGCAAAAAGTTTAATTATTCTCTCTCTTAGTTGGAAATATCAAAATATTTCTAAAACTTCATCTATGTAAATAAAACTAAATTCACTTTCTCTTTTTACATCCAACGAAATTAATTTCTGGTTTCCCTAAATGAAATAAAGATATCCGATAATTATAAACATACAATACAATAGTACCTAGTCCTCCAAAATGAAATTGATGCATTACATATTGCTTTAATCATTTATATTGGCCAAACCGATAAACCTATCAATAGAAATTATAAAAACTTATTGAATCAAAATTTACAGATGTAATTACGAACAAAGATCAGAAATTTCACAGAACTTATTAGGTATTATATGAATAAAAATAATTTATTGAATATATGATTCCTGCATTCATTGTATAAATGATTTGTCCATGCATTCAATTTGGCGAACATCGAAATTAAATAACTTATGCAATTTTTATAAGATTCTTAAATTATTAATTCATTCTATTATTCTACATTGAAAGTTTAATAATTTTATAATTGTATGTATACTTATAAACAATCACATACCTTGCCATGTCAAAAAAAGCCCACCCACATCTATACTAAACGGATAAAATTGTTATTGAATATATGATTCCTGCATTCATTGTATAAATGATTTGTCCATGCATTCAATTTGGTGAACATCGAAATTAAATAACTAATGCAATTTTTATAAGATTCATGAAATTTTTTCATGAAGAACAAAATAACTTAGGGAACTTTATTACAGAAAATTTATTTATCTAATTACAAACCTTTTTATTTGAAACACTAAATTAAAAAAATGTAATTTGAAAATTCATTTACATGCATTATAACAGGTCTCTCATACTAGGGGAAAAAAAGCGTACTCGTATAAATTTTTTAAAAACCTAAATCCCATGTGTGATAAATCAGTTGTAAATATCGTATATTATTACGATGAATGACGGACAGCTTTTTGAATAAGAAAAACTTGAATAAAAATAATTAATTGACTATATGATCCCTGCATTCATTGTATAAATGATTTGTCCATGCATTCAATTTGGTGAACATTGCATAAAATGTTTTCATAAAGTTTTTATTTCTTACGACTTAATTTAATTACTCAGAGCACTCATAACTGAAAAAAATTTTGGATTTGTATTATTTTATTTCAATATTGAGAATATTGTGTTAGATAGTATTTTTTTTTAGGAAACTTTGTGTGATTAGAAATAAATAAAACGTACTTTCTTATTATTTCATGAAATATCGAGCGAACATAAATGTTAAACTTTTTCACTGTACGCCACTGACAATTCGAATAAATTCATTAGTACACTCGATGAATTATTTTTGGGTTGAATTCCCTTGGGGGAGTTATTTGGGTCTTCTTATTTTAGAATTACATAACTTGCTTGCGAAACATAAAACTACTTTTTGAAAGATATGAAACTTTATTACCAAATTTGGCAGAAAGTTCATAAAATATATTTCACAACTTGAAAAGTTGGGTAGGCTATCGAAATTTTCAGGAAGCAGACGTCTTTTATTAAATTGTACCGAATAAATTTTAGATTCTGGTTGCTACACTATATGATAATTTTGATAACGTGCTATTTTTTCTAGGGATCTGAAATTCGTTCACAAAACTCTTGAATTTTTAGGAAGTTTTTCCCGTTGATCGCAAAAACTGTTGAAAAAGATTTTCCGAAATATCATTACATACCTTTGAATGTACTATTCCATATATTTAGTTTTGATCATTACTACAATTAGATGACCATCAGCTATTTTCTAGTTTTAATTTCAAAAATTGAATTTACGTATTCTGCAAATAACCCGTCCTTTTGTTTCTTGAAAAATCAAAATTGATATGATTGAAACTTTTTTCGTATACATGAAACGGTTCGAATGCTTAAATAGACTTTATGGAACTTTTTTTCATATAAGATTCACAAAATTTATTATGGAAAAACAAAATAACTTTGCATGCAATAAGATGCCTGAAATTTTTTTTCATCAGATTTTATTTCTTACGACTTGCTCAGGGAACGCATTCATAAGTGAAAAAATTTTGAATTTGTATTATTTTATCATTGACAGTTTACACGCGATCTAAGTTATATTTGATAAACTCACTAGAACGTATGCTAATCTGTGAAAAATGTTAGTATGTTTCTTTGCTCTTATTGGTGGTTTCTGATGATGCCGTCCTCGTTGAATACGCTGATTGTTCACCTGTTGTGCTTCCAAGTTGGTTGAAGTGAAGTGGAGGGAGTCTCTATGAACCAACCTTACCACTTTCGACTAGATATGCACGTTTCTGGTCGATCACAACAATAAAGCACTTGCACGTTATCGATTAATGTTCACTGGTCCGAATTTATTCGGATTTATTGATCAATATCCGTATCGATGGACCAAATGTTAAGCGTTATAGAGTTGTGGACTGTATATGTACGTTTTTTATAGATAAACACCGTGGTGTATTTAGATATATATTTTACGTTAAAATTGAGATGCTATATACACAAGGGTGACTATTTGCAATAGAATGTTCTTTGTTACTGTCTCTTAGCGACTCTCGTTCGTATTTTCGCTACTTGCTCCTACCATCGCACACCCTAAAAGCCAGAGCAGGGATGATACAGAGGCAGAACAGGCCGAACCTTTAAATTATTAGAACGCGAACAATAGAAATTATAAAAACTTATTGAATTAAATCTTTCCAGATGTAATTACGAACAAAGATCTGAAATTTCACAGAATTTATTTGGTATTAAATGAATAAAAATAATTAATTGAATATATGATTCCTGCATTCGTTATATAAATTATTCGTCCATGCATTCAATTTGGTGAACATTGAAATTAAATAACTTAGGCAATTTTTTATAAGATTCATAAAAAATTTCATGGAACTTTCTTCCTATAAGATTCATAAAGTATTTTCACAAAGTTTTATTTCTTGCGACTTAATTTTAATTACTTGGGGAACGCATTCATAAGTGAAAAAATGTTGGATTTGTATTATTTCATCATTGACAGTTTACACTTGATCATTGAATTAAGTTATATTTGATAAACTCACCCGATCGTACGCTAATATATGAAAAATTGTAGTATTTTTATCTGATCTCATTGAAGATTTGAATAAGCATCCAAAAGATGCTGGTAAAATAAAATAAAAGTGTCTAATCAAAGTCGAGTGATGAATATTATTTTAATAATTAGCTAATCTCTTCCTGGTGGTATATGAACTGATTAATGTTTCATGGAACTTGAAGAAAACACCCTGCAAAAGTTTGACAAAATATTGAAATTTGTTAAAATTTCGTTAACAATTTTTCGCGTTCTAACTTATTTCTTCGTTCAAAAATATTTTTAATCATCGCAACAGTTAAACTATGCATATGTTAATTTTTTTTGCATCGCTTAGATATCTTTTGCAAAAAAATGTCGCATATCAGGACAAAAACCTGTTGCAATGATTAAAAATAACAAATTTCAATATTTTGTCAAACTTTTGCAGGGTGTTTTCTTCAAGTTCCATGAAACATTAATCAGTTCATATACCACCAGGAAGAGATTAGCTAATTATTAAAATAATATTCATCACTCGACTTTGATTAGACACTTTTATTTTATTTTACCAGCATCTTTTGGATGCTTATTCAAATCTTCAATGAGATCAGATAAAAATACTACAATTTTTCATATATTAGCGTACGATCGGGTGAGTTTATCAAATATAACTTAATTCAATGATCAAGTGTAAACTGTCAATGATGAAATAATACAAATCCAACATTTTTTCACTTATGAATGCGTTCCCCAAGTAATTAAAATTAAGTCGCAAGAAATAAAACTTTGTGAAAATACTTTATGAATCTTATAGGAAGAAAGTTCCATGAAATTTTTTATGAATCTTATAAAAAATTGCCTAAGTTATTTAATTTCAATGTTCACCAAATTGAATGCATGGACGAATAATTTATATAACGAATGCAGGAATCATATATTCAATTAATTATTTTTATTCATTTAATACCAAATAAATTCTGTGAAATTTCAGATCTTTGTTCGTAATTACATCTGGAAAGATTTAATTCAATAAGTTTTTATAATTTCTATTGTTCGAGTTCTAATAATTTAAAGGTTCGGCCTGTTCTGCCTCTGTATCATCCCTGCTCTGGCTTTTAGGGTGTGCGATGGTAGGAGCAGGTAGCGAAAATACGAACGAGAGACGCTAAGAGACATTAACAAAGAACATTCTATTGCAAATAGTCACCCTTGTGTATATAGCATCTCAATTTTAACGTAAAATATATATCTAAATACACCACGGTGTTTATCTATAAAAAACGTACATATACAGTCCACAACTCTATAACGCTTAACATTTGGTCCATCGATGCGGATATTGATCAATAAATCCGAGTAAATTCGGACCAGTGAACATTAATCGATAACGTGCAAGTGCTTTATTGTTGTGATCGACCAGAAACGTGCATATCTAGTCGAAAGTGGTAAGGTTGGTTCATAGAGACTCTCTCCACTTCACTTCAACCAACTTGGAAGCACAACAGGTGAACAATCAGCGTATTCAACGAGGACGGCATCATCAGAAACTACTAATAAGAGCAAAGAAACATACTAACATTTTTCACAGATTAGCATACGTTCTAGTGAGTTTATCAAATATAACTTAGATCGCGTGTAAACTGTCAATGATAAAATAATACAAATTCAAAATTTTTTCACTTATGAATGCGTTCCCTGAGCAAGTCGTAAGAAATAAAATCTGATGAAAAAAATTTCAGGCATCTTATTGCATGCAAAGTTATTTTATTTTTCCATGAAAAATTTTGTGAATCTCATATGAAAAAAAGTTCCATAAAGTCTATTTAAGCATTCGAACCGTTTCATGTATACGAAAAAAGTTTCAATCATATCAATTTTGATTTTTCAAGAAACAAAAGGACGGGTTATTTGCAGAATACGTAAATTCAATTTTTGAAATTAAAACTAGAAAATAGCTGATGGTCATCTAATTGTAGTAATGATCAAAACTGAATATATGGAATAGTACATTCAAAGGTATGTAATGATATTTCGGAAAATCTTTTTCAACAGTTTTTGCGATCAACGGGAAAAACTTCCTAAAAATTCAAGAGTTTTGTGAACGAATTTCAGATCCCTAGAAAAAATAGCACGTTATCAAAATTATCATATAGTGTAGCAACCAGAATCTAAAATTTATTCGGTACAATTTAATAAAAGACGTCTGCTTCCTGAAAATTTCGATAGCCTACCCAACTTTTCAAGTTGTGAAATATATTTTATGAACTTTCTGCCAAATTTGGTAATAAAGTTTCATATCTTTCAAAAAGTAGTTTTATGTTTCGCAAGCAAGTTATGTAATTCTAAAAAAAGAAGACCCAAATAACTCCCCCAAGGGAATTCAACCCAAAAATAATTCATCGAGTGTACTAATGAATTTATTCGAATTGTCAGTGGCGTACAGTGAAAAAGTTTAACATTTATGTTCGCTCGATATTTCATGAAATAATAAGAAAGTACGTTTTATTTATTTCTAATCACACAAAGTTTCCTTAAAAAAAAATACTATCTAACACAATATTCTCAATATTGAAATAAAATAATACAAATCCAAAATTTTTTTCAGTTATGAGTGCTCTGAGTAATTAAATTAAGTCGTAAGAAATAAAAACTTTATGAAAACATTTTATGCAATGTTCACCAAATTGAATGCATGGACAAATCATTTATACAATGAATGCAGGGATCATATAGTCAATTAATTATTTTTATTCAAGTTTTTCTTATTCAAAAAGCTGTCCGTCATTCATCGTAATAATATACGATATTTACAACTGATTTATCACACATGGGATTTAGGTTTTTAAAAAATTTATACGAGTACGCTTTTTTTCCTCTAGTATGAGAGACCTGTTATAATGCATGTAAATGAATTTTCAAATTACATTTTTTTAATTTAGTGTTTCAAATAAAAAGGTTTGTAATTAGATAAATAAATTTTCTGTAATAAAGTTCCCTAAGTTATTTTGTTCTTCATGAAAAAATTTCATGAATCTTATAAAAATTGCATAAGTTATTTAACTTCGATGTTCACCAAATTGAATGCATGGACAAATCATTTATACAATGAATGCAGGAATCATATATTCAATAACAATTTTATCCGTTTAGTATAGATGTGTGTGGGCTTTTTTTGACATGGCAAGGTATGTGATTGTTTATAAGTATACATACAATTATAAAATTATTAAACTTTCAATGTAGAATAATAGAATGAATTAATAATTTAAGAATCTTATAAAAATTGCATAAGTTATTTAATTTCGATGTTCGCCAAATTGAATGCATGGACAAATCATTTATACAATGAATGCAGGAATCATATATTCAATAAATTATTTTTATTCATATAATACCTAATAAGTTCTGTGAAATTTCTGATCTTTGTTCGTAATTACATCTGTAAATATTTGATTCAATAAGTTTTTATAATTTCTATTGATAGGTTTATCGGTTTGGCCAATATAAATGATTGAAGCAATATGTAATGCATCAATTTCATTTTGGAGGACAAGGTACTATTGTATTATATGTTTATAATTATCGGATATCTTTATTTCATTTAGGGAAACCAGAAATTAATTTCGTTGGATGTAAAAAGAGAAAGTGAATTTAGTTTTATTTACATAGATGAAGTTTTAGAAATATTTTGATATTTCCAACTAAGAGAGAGAATAATTAAACTTTTTGCTTTCATGGACAAATCATTTACACAATGAATGCAGGAATCATATATTCAATAAATTATTTTTATTCATATAATACCTAATAAGTATTCTCTGATCTTTGTTCGTAATTACATCTGTAAATATTTTACATTTTTTTAATAATTTAGTGTTTCAAATAAAAAGGTTTGTAATTAGATAAATAAATTTTCTGTAATAAAGTTCCCTAAGTTATTTTGTTCTTCATGAAAAAATTTCATGAATCTTATAAAAATTGCATAAGTTATTTAATTTCGATGTTCACCAAATTGACTGCATGGACAAATCATTCATACAATGAATGTAGGAATCATATATTCAATAACAATTTTATCCGTTTAGTATAGATGTGTGTGGGCTTTTTTTGGCATGGCAAGGTATGTGATTGTTTATAAGTATGCATAAAATTATAAAATTATTAAATTTTCAATGTAGAATAATAGAATGAATTAATAATTTAACTTTATTACTACTTCATACAAAGTATGGGTTATAATTTATAATCTAAGTTGAATTAAATACATAATACTTAACTTCCTATCAATTTATTTATATAATATTGATCGTATTAGTATCATAATTTTTAAACACTAGGAGATTTTGTCTATATTTCATATGAAAAGTTTTTCTTATTCAAAAAGCTGTCCGTCCTTCATCGTAATAATATACGATATTTACAAAGTTCCCTAAGTTATTTTGTTCTTCATGAAAAAATTTCATGAATCTTATAAAAATTGCATAAGTTATTTAATTTCGATGTTCACCAAATTGAATGCATGGACAAATCATTTACACAATGAATGGAGGAATCATATATTCAATAATAATTTTACCCGTTTAGTATAGATGTGTGTGGGCTTTTTTTGGCCTGGCAAGGTATGTGATTGTTTATAAGTATGCATACAATTATAAAATTATTAAATTTTCAATGTAGAAAAATTAAACAGAAAAAGAAAATATGAGATCTATAATAAAAAATTTCGCATTCTGCCTAATCAAAGAAATAAAATCTGATAGATTTGATGAATTTCATGCATATTATAGGAAAAGAGTTACTTAAGTTATTTTGTTCTTCCATAAAAAAATTTGTGAATCTTATATGAGAAAAGTTCAATAAATTATTCAATCTCACCAAATTGAATATATGTACAAATCATTAGTAAAAGGTATCCAGGAATCATAAATTCAATTAATTATTTATATTCATATAATACCTAATAGGTTTTATGAAATTTCAGATTTTTGTTCGTAATTACATCTAAAAAGATTTGATTGAATAAGTTTTTATAATTTCTATTGATTGGTTTATCGGTTTGGCCAATATAAATGATTAAAGCAATATGAAATGCAACAATTTCATTTTGGAGGACTAGGTACTATTGTATTGTATGTTTATAATTATCGGATATCTTTATTTCAGTTAGGGAAACCAGAAATTAATTTCGTTGGGTGTAACTGTGTAATCCCGGTTGTTAAAAGAGAAAGTGAATTTAGTTTCATTTACATAGATGAAGTTTTAGAAATATTTTGATATTTCCAACTAAGAGAGAGAATAATTAAACTTTTGTTTTGATTATTTAATGGATAAATATTTTTTCATTCCAAGTAAATGACATTTTTTTTATCTACGCTTCAAATTGAAGTTTGTGGTATACAAAAAATTAGACAGAAAAAGAAAATATGAGATCTATAATAAAAAATTTCGCATTCTGCCCGATCAAAGAAATAAAATCTGATTGATCTGATGAATTTCATGCATTTTATAGGACAAGAGTTACTTAAGTCATTTTGTTCTTCCATAAAAAATTTGTGTATCTTATATGAAAAAAGTTCCATAAATTATTCAATCTCGCCAAATTGAATATATGTACAAATCATTAGTAAAGGTATCCAGGAAGCATAAATTCAATTAATTATTTATATTCATATAATTACCTAATAGGTTTTATGAAATTCCAGATTTTTGTTCGTAATTACATCTAAAAAGATTTGATTGAATAAGTTTTTATCTGAGTTTGTTAAGGTTAATATAGAAACCACCCCCACCACTGGCGCGCCTGAATTCTATGAAATCACACGGTTCCCTAGATTTTGTACCTGCCCACCCATGTCGAATGCCATCGATGGATTTCTTACGATTTTGTAAAGAGATATTCACGTCAACCGTTTGTGTGTGTTTTCTTAGAAATATTACATGCCCCCGTCGAATAACTTATCTAATGCCAGCGACGGGTTTCTATGAATTCATACGAATCAATACGAATTTTGGTCTAAATTTGTAAAGAGAAATTCAATTCCCACGACCATCAATCATTGGTTAATACACCCCTGACTAACACCTGCCATTACAATAGAGCTGCACACCTGCACATAACAATAGATCTGGTATAACAATAGACTGCACATAACAAAAGGAACACCTGCCCTAACAATAGAAACACCTGTCATGTATAACAATAGCCATGATTTACGACTTCCTGGAACTGTCATGTATAACAATAGACCTGCCATGATTTATGACCTTGAGCTGTCACCATCAATCAATTTTAATGGCTTCAAGTCAAGACCTTCTACTAAAAAGTAACGAAAATTTTAAAATCAAACATCACATAGCTGAAACATTTTGATCAAAAATAGTGAAGTTTCAATTTTACAAACATTTTAGGACCGAAATTAGTTAAAATGTAATAAAAAACGGTTACAAAAAGTAACAAATTATACATGGTTGTATTCTAAATGTCATATGGAAAAAACTGTTTATGTCACTTTCGGTGAATCGGGAATTTGCATGAAGTTTTTTTTATCAAATTTTTGACGTGATCTGTAAACTTCAGTTTATCATCAATTTTGTGTTTGAGTGAATTCAAAAATATTGATTTATCTCAGGTTTGCAGGATATACGAACGAATACTGCCCCATATATTTTTGATGAATGGCTCCGCCCACGCGAAGCCATCATAAGTTGATTTTTGAAACCGTACTACAACGTAAACTTCCAATCTTGAGAAAAATGAAAAAAAAACAATGAGATTAAAGATTTTTATGGGTTCCTTAATTGAAAGCGGCGGTAATTATCAGACTCTGGGATAAGAAAGGGTAACAATTACAATTTTCCAACCCTTCGCGCTATGCAAACAAATCGTTTAATTACTGCGGATACCCTAAAAATCAACGTACTCAGTTACCGCATGCATATTTTCCCGCAACTCTCTTCTTTCACTCCCTGTGTTTTTATAATCCAACCTCGCTTATCGTTTTCAATGCCAACTCTTGAAGTGTTTTTGTTTGGGAGGAGTTCAGACAATTTACTACTCCATTAGAATCATGATTAGTTTGAAGAAATCAAATGGAAAATTGTTTATTTTATGAAAGTTTAATACTTTTATAACATAAAATAAGCCGGCAGTAAAAAGTTTAATCGTTTTAGTTCTTGTGTTCGTTTTGAACATAATTTTATTCATTGTTATTTATTTCACTTTTTGAAAGTCATACTTTTCGTTTCATCTTTCTTTTCACACAAACACACACACACACACACACACACATATATATATATATATATATATATATATATATATATATATATAAATATATATATATATATATATAAATATATATATATATATATATATATATATATATATATATATATATATATATATATATATATATATATATATATATATATATATATATATATATATATATATATATATATATATATATATATATATATATATATATATATACAGAGTGGGCCACCCCATTCGCCTCGGTGTTTCTATGAGAAATGAAAAGAGTGGGGAAAAAAAATTAAGCACAGTCATATGTAGGTCAATGAGGAGCATATTCCAAAATTATTTTGAAATATACAGGGTGACGTAAAAAAAGGTACATATCAAATTTATATTTTTTCTCATGGAAGCATCAAAATTTCGGCACATTTTTCATGAAATAACTTGTTAAAGTTAAATGGAAAATCCTGTATACGAAGACATATTTTGACGCAGAATTAGATTCCCTTTAAAACTATATCAGGGTTCCATATACCTATCTCTTATGATTTCTACGCAAAAGACGTTTTTATATTCTACTTATGACTGATTTCTTTATCTTAAAATGGAACATCTTGTATTGTAATTAAAAAGCATTTTTTAAATCTGTTTATAGAGGAACACGTAGATTCGCTAAACATGCATATTATTAAAGGTTCCGCACTCATTTCAAGAAAGAGTTCGCTTAAGCATCGAAAATAATATTAGGCACCTCTTTGAGCATTTGTTAAAAGAATAATTGTTAATGTTTCAATAAAATGAGTTCAAAAATGTTTTTAGTTTTTCATTGCAATACAGGATGTTCCATTTTTAAGATAAAAAAATTTCTAATGAGTAGAATATAAAAACGTCTTTCCATAAAAATCATAAGAGATAGGTATAGGGAACCCTGATATAGTTTTAAAGGGAATCTAATTCTGCGTCAAAATATGCCATTAAATACAGGATTACATTTAACTTTAATAAGTTATTCAATAAAAAATGTGCCCAAACTTTGATGCAATTATTTTCACCACTCTGTACAATATTGATATGAAACTTTTATATGGAAGTTAACTTTAACCTATAAGCTAAGCAGTGAATTCAGTAACGAGCAGCTCGTTACATGTTGCAGGGTGTAAACAATTGTTTAATTATGGTCTGTATTTTTTAATTTATCAAAATTACTCAGAAACGGTCAGTTTTAGGTATAGGGAATATAACAGCAACTTACCTTTATTTGGTCTAAAGTATCTAAAATATAAATAATTATAGGGTGTTCCATAAGAAAAAATATAACTTCGATATGTACCTACCTTTGTTTTTGCATCAGCCTGTATATTTCAAAATAATTTTGGAATATGCTCCTCATGGACTTACATATGACTGTGCAAAATTTTTCCCCACTCTTTTCATTTCTCATAGAAACACCAAGGCGAATGGGGTGGGCCACTATAAAGAATTAAAAACTAACTTTTCACAGGTTCAAATAAAATATATTGAGTAAACGCGTTTCGTCATGAAATTGACTTAATCTCGTACTAAATAATGGTATTGTTAAACAACCTATTTACATGAGAAATTGAACATAACAGAGGGGGTTTCTAGAGAAACCAAATAACAATATAAGCAATTCATTCACATGTTTTAGTGGAGACTATTTTCGAACTGTAACATATCATAACTGTGATCAAAAGTATGGTTTTCTTGAATAAGATGGCACGCATAATTAGTGTCAGTTTTTTGCTTAATATAGCTACGTTGGTATTCATTTATACGAGTTTTGAAATTTCTAATTGGACGTCCTATATAGAATTTATCACAATCGTTACAATTGAGTCTATACACACCAGTACGTTCATCTCTATGAATTTTTGATTTGTTGTTTTTAATTAATTTTCCAATGCTATTGTTGGTTTTATAGAAACTTTGAAATTTTGTTTGCCCAAGTATGTTAAACTGTTGAATGCTGTACTTTTCTAGGTTATATGTGGGTAAACTTGTGAAATTGCCATTTTATATATATTTTTTTCTGAATGAGAGTGTCAATCATTTTGGGTGAATAACCATTATTTACTGCCACATTATTTACTGCCACTATTACAATTCATGTCTGTAAAAATTATAATCAATTCACCATCTCGAAATCATACGTAATCTATAATATATATCTGACATTATACTAATATCTTAATGTTTATATAGAGCATCGTACTGAAATTTACAAACACTGATACTTAACTGACTTCATCATCACTTTTCTCAGCTTCTATACTGAACCACTTTCACAACTCGTTCGTTATTGATGAAATGAAAACAACAATTTAGAGTAATTAAGTGAATTAAAGAGGTTATGAGTATTATTACTCGCACTGCATGCTTAACTTATACGTGTATATGAATACACTAGACGCGCACACCTAGCAAAGATGTTGTGATAGGTTTTCGTCCGTTTGTTGTAGTGTTTGTAGTCACTGTAGTGCAATATTTTACCTTTTGCTAAGGATACTCATCCGTAATACATGTACGCTTTTAAATAAACCGAAAAATATTCGATTTCGCCGTTAGTCAACCGAAATCATCAGCATTAGGGAAATTTCTTCGAGATGAAAAATTCTAATGATTATCAGACGTCGGATTTTAACCTCGGGCTATACATCAGAGAAAATCCAACAAAAGTTTTCATTTTCCGAGACCTTAGCATCAGATTTGCGATATTCTTTTCGTTTAATACACCAGAAACAGCTCAAATGCCTCAAGGCAGGTAATATTCAATATATGTGTGGATAGAATATTTTATGCGAAACGAAGTCTACAGGATTTCTTGGGGGTTTTAGAAAAAATGAATTTTTATCGATATATGTAGGGCTTAACCATATCTACATGAAAGATAAAGGTTACGAGAATCTCAGAATTAATATTGTATTAAATAATTGAATATATTTATATATATATATATATATATATATATATATATATATATATATATATATATATATATATATATATGATAAATGTAAGAATCGTTAAGATGTTTTTCACAATCGATGGAAATTGATAGAAAAACTGTTTCGCCCTTTTTGGGGATCATCAGTATCATCCATCCATCGAACATTTATCATCTAAGGTACGTGGAAATTATTTCGACGTTTGGTGAACTCGTATAACCAGCTCCACTAGGAGGTTTGTTTGATTAGTTCCGAATAAATGTCCTAGTTTTTCTAAATTATATATATATATATATATATATATATATATATATATATATATATATATATATATATATGTATATACATATATATTTATATATATATATAAATATAAATATATAAAGAAATATATATATATATATATAGGTATATATACATATATATTTTTATATATATATATAGATTTCTTTTTTTGTTTATGTCGAATTTCTTCGTATTTGGTTATATCAATCAATGTAAATTAGGGTTTAGCAAAATATTTATTTTTTCATTCGACAATTTTATGACCTTTTTAGAAATTCCCAAACGTGGAATATCTAATCACTAGCCTACAACTAGAGCACTAATAACATGCAAACAAATCACAGAGTGATCCATGGATGTGAAGTGATACGAGTTTTTGGCGATTGTCGTTTTTTTTTAAAATGAAGTGAGATACCTATCGGGTTCTTATGGATTTCGCTATGGTTTGTTGGCATGTTATTAGTGCTATTCTTGAAAAATATAAGGTTGTTATTTGGATTCGATGTCGTTACCCACTCGGTTGATGGGCTGGACAC
>JARQZK010002169.1:135000-315000 GCA_030704885.1 Cynegetis impunctata | reverse complement strand
TGATAGTAAAAGTTATTCAATAACTGAAATTTATTAAGTTGATTTTTGGACTTGGACCACTAGATTCATGTAGGGAAATATTCAAAATGAAGTCAATTCTTACATTTCTTGGCATCTATATTTCTAACGCAGGACTATATGCGAATAAAAACCTACATAAGTTTGATGGGAAGTAAAAGTCATGAAACCAGAAAGTCGAATAGCTTGGTAGTACCAAGACATCGTACATCGTCCCCACATTACATTGCGATAATTGTTTTTCACTTGAGGAAATTACCCTTTAAAAACTTCAGGCCGGCTGTGAGAAAGTACCTTGCAAGTAACGCATTCTATTCCTTTTCCGAATTTGGTAAATAGTTTTTTGTGAGTATCCATTATATTTGTATAATTTATGTGTTTGTATCATAGAAATTGTATCTACATCATTGTTTATATTGACGAGTACACGCATGTTTGCCAAATGTACAATAAAGATTATTATTATTATTATTGAACAAAACTTATATAGGCATAATTACATAGCTACGTTAGAAAAATTGTCTAATAATTTTTAATCAACTTAAAATGATAATGGATTCAATATGAAACTTAATTTCAACATAAACATAGACCTTTCACTCAATATTTTGATTTTCGATGAAACACATTATTTACTTTAGAGATAAATATATTTTATTTTTGTTCAGATAAGCTATTTCATATTTCAGTACCGTGAATAGACAATATTTTGAGAAACATGATTACTTGAAAATTTAATACAAAATGAAGATTTACCAATATAAATAAATTCTGAGATTGAATTATCGCACATCACTTGGTGAAACATCATAAAGAATAAAGTTTGAACTTTAAAATGAAACACACTTAAGTGTGTTTCATTTTAAGCTTAAGTTTTACTATATAAAAATATTTAGATACTGTATTTAGCAGTAAAAGATAGTAGACATGTTTCGAGTTATGATAATGAGTTCATAACTCGAAACATGTCGACTATCCTTTACTGCTAAATACAGTATCTAAATATTTTTATATAGTGAAACTTAAGCCAAGTGTGTTTTATTTTAAAGTTTAAACTTTATAAATAAATTCTATCAGATTTTCATCTTAATATCCTAACATTTCAGCTTTTATTCATAATGTGACAACAGTGTTCAATTCTCATCCATACAGTAGCAGCTGCCCATTCTGCTGAGTGTTTGTTAACGAGAGACAGAGGGATACGGATGATAGAACTCCAATTAGACTCAAAATGCCGTGAAAATTCACCGTTCAAAAGGTAAATATAGACTTTGTTACTTGACTAATTCACCAATATGTCGCGCCGTTGGCTACCCTGTAATAGTACCTTCCCCATGTAAGATCAGGTTACCATTTCTAGATTTTTGAAGGCTTGCGGTCTTGCAATGTGCAGATCTTAGTTTAAATTGGGAGGAAGTGTGTTATTCAGTAACAGTACAAACAATGTTTAGTGCCCGTGGGGTACTTGTACAATGATTTTGAGAAATAGCAACATCGCAATTTGAAATAGGTTTCACAAAGTAAGTACCTACTATGCCTGACTGACTTTTGGGTGTGTTTTGGTTTCAAATATTTATATTATACTTATAGGTAGAGAGACTTATATCTTAGTAGAATTCTTGAGTACAGTTTCACCATGATTTTCATACAATTAGCATTATATCATTGTAGGTTTTTCAAATCTTATAATATATATATATATATATATATATATATATATATATATATATATATATATATATATATATATATATATTTATATATATATAAATATATTAAATATATATATATATATTTATATATATATATTTATATATATAATATATATATATATATTTATATATATATATAAATATATATATAAAAATATATATATATATATATATATGATAAATATATATATATATATATATATATATATATATATATATATATATATATATATATATATATATATATATATATATCGTCAGAAACACGAAACAGCAACAAAAATGTACCTCATTGTTCCTCCTGTGGAACTGTAGCTTTAGAATGGCATTCGCATGGCCCACCCCTAGACCCGCGTCCCTGAATTCCAAATCTGTTAAACTCTTAAAACTCTAAATTGTAAATCTCCGCAGCCAGAACTTAACATTTAATCCCGGGTGGTCATGATGTAAATGAAGTTGACGGAGCGTGTTCTACAGGGGATTAGAAAAATCTTTCGGCAATTCTTTTCATTCTTTTCGCCCCAGGTCGCCTTTCGCCTCAGAAGGCTCGCAGAGACCGCATCTAACACGGAACACAAACACCACTCATTCATCAAGTTTTTTCTCACATAAAACTCGATGTGAGGTAGACAATGAGACGAATTGTAGTTAAGATCGCATCGGAAGGACGGCTATGGTTTTCTTGAAACCTAGCAAATGATGCAATCAACTGATATTTAGTCACAAATATTTGGAAATTCCGTTTAGAATTTAAAACTAATGATGATATCATAGTAGGAGAGACCGGGTACAAAAGTAACATTTTGTACTTTCGCTTGGTTTCTCGTTAGGTGTGATAGATATAGCCATACATAAATTTCGTTTATATTATATGCATTAGCAACTTAAATCACCTTATTATTGTGTTTTTTGCATGAATCACAGAAACTTGTCATTTGTTACTTTCGACCACGTTGGCGGGCCGAAAGTAACACGTTGTGGGTCGAAAGTAACAGGGCAAAGGGGTTTGTAATGAATATGATATGACATATTTAATCAAACAAATATTTATTGGAAAATTAAGTGTCAGTGTTCTCTATTCAGACTCGCAATTATGGCACACATAATTCTTTGAAGCATTCAGTACCTATGAGACAACATTTTGCATTCGAAACAATGTAAACTTTGCTCATTCAGTCGACTATTGCTAAAATTTTCTAAACAAACGAGGTAGAAGCAATCTTCGTCGTCAAATTCATTTTCCTTGTCTAAAACTGCGCTAGTATTTCTAGCTTAAATTTTTTTTATATATCTATGCAATGTAACATGGCAAACATTCAATTTTTTTTGCCATGGCTCTAATTTTTTCATCATCATTGAAATGCTCACACACACACACACACACATAAAAAGTTTACTTAGAGTAAATCAATATGGGGTCAAAAGTAACATGTTACTTATGTACCCATAGGGCTGCGTTACTTTTGTACCCTACAGAATTTTCGTTAGAACATGAAAGATAGCCTTGAAACGGAACATTCTTGACAAAAACGAATTTAAGCACTGTAAAATCAATCTAATCGAGTATCATTAAGCAAATATTCAGATTAATATCATCCATTCAATACTGCATCAACATTAAATGAGTAAACGTCAAAAAAATGTACTTTTGATTTGTGAAATCACTTAGCGTCCTCTCACACGATCTAACAGTGCGTGGCGCGAGCGGCGATTGAATGCAACTGAAGGTGGCGCCACTGGCTATCACCTGACAGCAGCTAAGTGGTGTTTTGACAATTCTTTAAACCTACAGAGCATTTGTTACTTTCGACCCGCCGTTACTTTTGTACCCGGTCTCCCCTATAACGCAGTTTGTGAGCTTAACAAATAACAACTTGGTATATTTTTTGGAAGGAAGTTCCTTACGGCAGGCTTGGAGGACATAGGGATTTCGCTGCGGGACCAAACTGAAAAATATGCGCGACTAAAAGTGTGACGGAAATAGACTGACGCTTCACGCTGACTGACGAAAGTCACTCTTTTAGTTAACACAAGCGAATATTGTATACCTTTCTCTTTCTCCCTCTTTCTTTCCGTCGTTCTCTCATCCCTTCTCTTTCTAATCCCACTTCGCCACGTCAATCGCCAATGTACTCATTAATTCATGTACAAGCAACTCGAAAACGTCAGATGTGAAACATCTAAATAATTTTGTATAAGTTATATGCATAAAAGAACAGATCACAGGAATCAGATATGGCATAATGAAAATGAAAAGATGAAGTTTTACAAATTTGTTCCATAAAATAATGACTACGTATTGTAGTAGTCCGGGAGGCAGCGTTGCAAATTGAAAAGTCATAGTATGCCGGCTGATATTGACACCAGTCGTTGATCTTGTATGACTCATGAGTGAACCGGCCGTCAGCTGCTCAAGTAGCGGTGGGTGTGGGTGTGAGAGGTCGCGAAAGTGTTAAAAAAAAATAAAAATTAAGTCATAGTATGCCGACTAAAACTTTTTTCAGGGATAGTTTAGATCATACTGAGTTGAGAAATAATCGTCAGCTGTATCGTGGAGGGGGGAATATGCGTCAGCTGCTCGCATGAACTTGTAAAAAAACACCTTAATTAAAGTGATAGTACGCCGGATGAAATTTAACTGGGGGATCGTTTGAATAATTGGAAGTACAAAAACAATAATCAGCTGCATGAGTAGCGGTGGAAAGACCGTCAGCTGACGCAATAAATATTTAAAATATTGGAGCATTGCTACTGCGTTGTTTCCTTTCAGCACATATTTCGAGATAATACTGGAGCTGCTTCAGCCCATTGAGCTACCTTTGAGCTACCTAAGCCTCTCCCCCTTAAATTTCAAATAAAAGGAACAGCTGCGTGTGCACGTCTCTTCGTCGTACACGATCAGTTTCGGTTGTGCTCTTCGAACGAGCACACGCAATGTCCAAATATGTCGAAGATTCAACCGTTTTGTGTATTCTGTGGCCAAAAAAAAGAAAAATTAATATATTTTTCTGAAAAAACTGTACAAAAATGTACCGCGATATTGGAGATTCGTCAGAAAAATAATCGATAAACGATCGAAGAATTTGTCTGTCGCGTATACGGTTTCAAAGGTATAAACGATGTTAACGCCACACGAGTTGCGACATTCCTTGAAAACTATCAAATTGTTGAGCACAACGATTTGCTGAACTGGAAAAAGCGCGTCGACGGGGCAATCTTTCCACCATGCTTTCCAGCATTTGCTACGCACGTCGTCTATCGCACACCTTTGGAGCCGTGCTCATCACCAAAACCCAACTGAATTATCTCCCACTGACTGGGGATGGGAAGAAAGAGAAGGGAAATACGGATTCAAGTGGTTCGAGGGCGATCAGGTACCCCCAACGATAACAAGTATAGTCGACAGCAGCGAAAATATTGCCGGTATGGAATTTTTGTCGGTGACACTTTATTTATGTGTGTATATTTTTGGTAACCTAATTTTGATGTATAAAATGTTCATTTACAGATGATGGTGAAGAGGATCGAGCTGCGGACATTGAACAGGATGAAGAGCACGACATAGCACAGGACAGTTCGGATGATGATACTTCAGAGAGCGAATATGATAGCGATAGTACCATCGATGATGAACAATTTCGGCAAACTTCGGATTCTGTACTGCCATTTATTTTATTTTATATTACTTTTATATTTGTTCACATTATTTATTTACGGGTTTAATTTTTAAAAACATTTGCTTACTATAATTTATAGGTGTAATCTTTGAAAATGAATATAGACATAATGTTTTAATGAAATTACCTCGAATCACCATAATGAAATTACCTCGAAATATGTGCTGAAAGGAAACAACGTTGCAGCAATGCTCCAATATTTTAAATCTTTATTGCGTCAGCTGACGGTCTTTCCACCGCTACTCACGCAGCTGATTATTGTTTTTGTACTTCGAATTATTTAAACGATCACCCAGTTAAATTTCATCCGGCCTGCTATCACTTTAATTAAGGTGTTTTTTTTACAACTTCATGCGAGCAGCTGACGCATATTCCCCCCTCCACGATGCAGCTGACGATTATTTTTCAACTCAGTATGATCTAAACTATCCCTGAAAAAAGTTTCAGTCGGCATACTATGACTTAATTTTTTTTTTTTTGCCACTTTCGCGACCTCTCACACCCACACACACCGCGGGTGCGCCAGCTGACGCTTGATTCGTTTATTAGTCATCCAAGATCTATTGAAAAATATGATATTCGATCGGCATAAAATCACTACCTAAAATGCAACGCTACCTCCCGGACTATAGGTTTATATTCTATTATATAGCGTGGCGATAAGTTATCCTTTCGTTAAATACACTCTTGCGTTTAAATTTTATATTGCGTTCACGACCTAGTGGCCTTGAATCTCATGTTGTTTATAGTATACCCTGTAATAATTGTAATAAATCATATATAGGACAAACTTTTCAAAATTTAGAAGAAAGATTAAAAGCACACAAATATACCAGAACACAAACCACAGCACTAATAAAACATAAAAACAATGAGAATCATACTTTCAACTTTAATAGCACAAAAATTTTAGAAATAGAAAAAGATTAAAAACGGAGAGAAATTTTAGAAATGTTACATATTCAAAAAAATTTAAATAAAGTCGTAAATGATAGAACAGATATCAAACATTTGAGTTCAATATACGCAGATTTAATTCTTTAATTTTTCTAAGAAACAACATAAATCAAAACAAAATAATTCAACAAACAACAAACTCTAACCATAACAAAAGAAAGTATAGTTTAGAACATGTGATCTCCAAAATTACAAGTAATGTCTTTTTAAAGACAACAATCAAATATTTTAAACCTATTTTGTACATTACGTGGGTGAAGGTTTCTGTGGTTCCCTTCCCATCTAATATCAACAGACCTGTCTGTTGATATTGGACTAAATAGCACGTAATTAATAACTGAAGACGGCCACAGCCGCAATAAGAAATTTTTGAAAAAAAGATAAATAGTATCCTATTCTTTGACTCTTCAAAATCAAAATAATTTGAACCTATTTCGAACATTACGTGAGTAAAGGTTTCTGTGGTTTCCCTTACCATCTAATAATAACAGATTTGAACGGCCACAGCCGAAAAATTTTAGTGAAACAGTAGTCTGTTTCTATTCAAATTTTTTCAAATCAATAAATGTCAAAGAAATTTCAATTTTTTCAAATGTTTTGATAAAGCCACGAATGTCGTGGCGAAACGCCAACTTTTTAGTAAAATCGACTTTTTTAAGATTCAACAAGCCTGTTATATATATATATAAATATATATATATATATATATATATATATATATATATATATATATATATATATATATATATATATATATATATATATATATATATATATACAGTGCTTTCATGATGAAAGGAACAAATTCACTAAAAAATTAGGTTTCTATTTCATGTTAAAATCCTCGGACAGGTCGATTAGTATTTTTATTTGGGCATTTTTCGCAATAACAATTTTGTATACAGGGTGTCTCATTCAAGAGCTATGGCTTTGTCATTAGTTTTTTTAAAGGTAATACCCTGTATATTATTTCACTTTACAATTCTACGATAAATTCTTATCACTTTTTGTGAACATACCATATGCCTCAACTTGACGGATTCCCAGATTATAACGGAGATAGTGGAGCACCTGGAGATTTAAAATGTGGATTAAAAGTACAAAAAAAAATTTTGGTAAACATTGTCATTAAATCTGAAGAATGAAATTTCACATGTACCATCTGAATTCATTCACTGGTGCTGTATAGTCCGCAGTTTTCACGTTTTTAACGCTCCAGGCACTACACTACTTCATTGTTTAAGAAAATGCAATTACTTGAGAGAGAACGTATTGAAGTACTTATGATGATTGGTTTTGGAGATAGGGTGCGTTCACAAGAAGAAGTCTGCAATCTATTCAATGAAAATCATCCTGATCGTCCGCCAATTACTAGATCGACAGTCAGCAAAATTGAATCAAAATTCAGGAGATACGGCCACGTTAGAGATTTACCTAAAGGAAGACCACCGAGAGTATCTGAAGAAACAGTGCTGAACATTCTACTAGAAACCCAAGATAACCCTCATACATCCATTACTACAATTTCCAATAATTTCAATTTATCAGTAGGGTCCGTGCATAAAATACTTAAGGTAAATAAGTATCATCCCTATAAAATTAAGCTGGTACATGAATTATTAAAAGACTATTTTGACCGCAGAGTACAGTTTTGTGAGCAGATTCTTGAAATTCATAATCAACATCTAAATTTCATTACAAACATAATTTTTTCTGATGAAGCCACCTTTACTTTGAATGGCCACGTCAACAGACAAAACTGTAGGTATTGGGCGACCGAGAATCCTCATTGGATGCAAGAATGCCACACACAGCGGCCTCAAAAAATTAATACATGGGCAGCGATTGTTCGAAATCGTATAGTTGGTCCCTATTTTTTTGAAGGAACACTAAACGGAGAGGACTACTTGAACTTTCTCCAGTTCGAACTCATTCCGGCTTTAGCTGTTTCGTTTCCTAACCCACAAGATCCTGACATACCTAATAACGAGATATGGTTTCAACAAGATGGGGCACCTCCTCACTATTCAATCGCTGTTCGACAATTTCTTGATGCAACTTTTCCCAACAGATGGATAGGACGGAGAGGTCCGATTGAGTGGCCGCCAAGATCACCGGACATAACCCCATTGGATTTTTTCTTATGGGGTTATTTGAAGTCTAAAGTTTATTTGAATAGACCAAATAATATTGATGATCTAAAAGAGAGAATCAGGCAGGAAATAAGACTTATCAGTCCAGAAGTAATTGAAAATGTGCAACGGGAAACATTGAATCGACTTCAAAAATGTCTCGAAGTAAACGGACAACAGATTGAACATATGTAAAAATTAAATTAGTAATTACATTTGTGTGTTTTCATATCGTACCTCTCATTACCCACTATCTCCGTTTCTGGCAATCCATCGAGTTGAGGCATATGGTATGTTCACAAAAAGTGATAAGAATTTATCGTAGAATTGTAAAGTGAAATAATATACAGGGTATTACCTTTAAAAAAACTAATGACAAAGCCATAGCTCTTGAATGAGACACCCTGTATACAAAATTTTTATTGCGAAAAATGCCCAAATAAAAATACTAATCGACCTGTCCGAGGATTTTAACATGAAATAGAAACCTAATTTTTTAATGAATTTGTTCCTTTCATCATGAAAGCACTGTATATATATATATATATATATATATATATATATATATATATATATATATATATATATATATATATATATATATATATATATATATATATATATATATATATATATATATATATATATATATATATATATATATATATATATATATATATATATATATATATATATATATATATATATATATATATATATATTATAACTTTTTGATAATTATTAGCAATAACAGGCTTGGTGAATCTCAAAAAAACTCCATTTTATTATAAAGTTGACGTTTCGCCACGACATTCGTGGCTTTTTCAAAACTTTTCTTTATCGTTTTTAATTTCTTCATGTCGTAAAAAATTTAGTGAAATTTCATTTGGAAGTATTTGTTGTAATGTGTTTGTTAGAGTATTAATTTGTTTTGTTAAAATGTTGATATTTTTAACAGTGTCGGTAATTATTAAATTAAAGAGTGTTTTTTGAATGAAATTTTTATTTAGAATTTCAAATCTTCTAAAAAGGTACTCACAATTTAGAACAATCTTTGAAACTCTCAGCTTAAGGAATGTTGGACACAGATTTTCATGCTTGCAACGCAGTTGAAAAGTTTTGAAAAAGCCACGAATGTCGTGGCGAAACGTCAACTTTTTAATAAAATCGTTTTTTTGAGATTCACCAAGCCTGTTTTTGCTAATAATTATCAAAAAGTTAAAAATAGTTCACAGGCAACAACAATTCAAATAAATATATATATTATATATATATATATATATATATATATATATATATATATATATATATATATATATATATATATATATATATATATATATATATATATATATATATATATATATATATATATATATATATATATATATATATATATATATATATATATATATATATATATATATATATATATATAGATAATAATTCTGATCGGACTGAATATATCGATATTATTAGCAGCAATGCATAATAGGAAGCGTTCATGACGAAGATTATTGAGCGTATTCATCAGGGATTTCCGTAAAATTTAGAATATTCAAACTGTAAGTTCATTTAACAAATTCATCTAAATTTTGTTCACCATGAAGTCTCCGAATTCTCAATATTCGGAAATATCAAAGTATTATACCAAAATTAGCTTGAAATTTTGACTACTACCTATTTATTGAAATCATACGATTACAAAGATACAAAGATGTTGTATAGCAACTTCCCTTACCTTCTTTGGTAAAATATTTCAATCATCATAAGTAGAGCAGTATAGTAACTTATTTAAAGGTAGGTAGCTGTACGCACATCCATCCAAACAATTACTAAGCACAATTCAAAAGAGTGGTCAGTAGTAAATACCAAATACCCCATAGTAAAATCACAAAGGACCTTTTCTACGTGCATATATTCGAATATATCGATTACAAACAGTTTAAGAGCACAATTGATAATCCGGTGTTTGTTGACAGGGCTGTTAGTCGCTGTATACCTGAGGGGACCCCACACGTGGGACACACCTTAGGTAGACCCTCGAGGATGTACAAATTCGGTAGCTTGGTCCATCATCATACCTTAATTGTTTCCAAATCGATATATCTCAACCTTCTCTGTCATAAATGCTCTCAAAATAAGGAAAAAAAATATCATATATATGAATACATATGATATATATATATATATATATATATATATATATATATATATATATATATATATATATATATATATATATATATACATATATATATATATATATATATATATATATATATATATATATATATATATATATATATATATATATATATATATATATAATCAAGTAAGTAACTGCCGATAATTTTGAATATTGATTATAGCTGGGTATTCGTCAAGGAGTTATATCTAAACAACCATATTTGTTTCAGTTGACGTTTCGACTCTTTATTTAGTCATCCTCAGGACATCTACAATTTTCAAAAATGACATTAAATGTACTTTAAGACAGTTCGTCTCATAGATAAAAACAAAATTACATGTACACAGTAGTTTTAGACCTCCAGAGTTATGAACAACAAATTATAAGGAATAAATAACACTAACTCATTTAAAAACGAAACAAGCTAAAATAACGCAAATGAAGTTAAAATACAGAAATAAAAAGGTTTGTTTTAGTTGATATGCAAACCCTTTCAACTGTATTTTAACTTGTTTCAGTTTTAAATGAGCTAGTTTTGTTTATTCCTTATAATTTGTTGATCATGACTCTGCAGGTGTGAAAACTGTTATATTAACATCTAATATTAGTAGACCTGACTGTTGATATCGAACGGAATAGCAATCAATTAGTGATTAAAGATGGCCACAGCTGCAAGAAAATTAAAGAAACAGGTAGTTTTTTTTAACCAATTTCTCAAAAATTTATATTTTCCTCCTAAAATCAAATAATTAAGAACTTATTTTTTACATTATCAAGCAAGGGTTTCTATTGTTTCCCTTACCATCTGATATTAGCAAACCTGACTATTTTATTGGACTGAATAGCACGCAATTTTCAACTTAAGATGGCCACAGCCAGAAAAAATTTAAGGAAACATATTTGCCTGTTTTTTGACTTTCCAATTTTTCTAAAATACGCCAAATTGATTTAAATCCATCGAAAGTTTTTAGAAACTGACGAACTTCGTCACTAAACGTTAACTGTTTAATAAAGTCTATTTTCAAACTCAAATAGACCCTGTTATTGCTAAAAAAAGAAAATTATTTAACAATAAAACAAAGGCAAGAATAATTAAAATATATATATATATATATATATATATATATATATATATATATATATATATATATATAAATATATATATATATATATATATATATATATATATATATATATATATATATATATATATATATATATATATATATATATATATATATAAGTATATATATGTATATGTCTTTTCGAAAATGTTTAGTACTGAATTTTATATTTTCATTATGTAATTCGATGGGTTTACAACTTTTGCAAAGAATACAGTTTCTAATTTACAATGTTCTCGAGTGGTGGATTAGAATGTGAAAAATTAGTTAGTCATTCAGCATATAGACTTCAAGAAGGAAACTGTGCAAATGGTTGAAATGTACAAACATGTATGATAAAACCTCTTAAGACTGATGCGTACCTATATATTGAATCACATTAAATTTATAAACAGACATAAATTGTTCAGTAGTAATGAATAAAAATCAAGTCCTAGTCTGATGCAAAGTTACACTGCTTTCAACGTAGATAAAACCGTCGCCTTGTTTTATAGAGATAACTCACAGGATCTATTCCTGTAAAACCATGTCATTAAAATGGCCGATTCAGATTTTCAGACCTCTTCTTCGAAAATATTCTCAAATTTTCACAGCATGTGCATGTCTTAGCTAAAAAATTATCATCGGCCTGTTTCGCCATTAAATCCATCTCAACCGAATTAGATACGGCATCTACAAGAATTACCTATTTTGCATTGTTCGAATCTCATCTTCGTTATGGTCTTCCCTTCTGGGGTTAATGTTATTCTCAGATTGCAGAAGAGGGCAATTCGTTACATGTTTGTACTGAAACATAGGGCTCATCAGTGGCGTAGATAGCTTTTTACGATGGGGGGGGGATATGACTATAAGTATATATAAGTTTCTCATCCAAAGTTCTATTTTTGTTGATAAAAATCTTTCATGTAGGTAGTACAAAATAAGCAGAAAAGTTAAATTAAATTGCAAAAAATTCGAATTATTTGAGGAGGAAAAATTTATTAAAAATCAGTGAAAAATTGAATTATATTTAATTGGATATATACATCATTGAAAATATTCTTGGGAAAATCAGAGCAGAAAATCTAGTTCTCGGCATTTTTTGACAATCCATTTATGACTTCGTCAGCTGTGATTCCATTGTCACGATGAATTTCCAGAGCAGTCAAACCTTTCAGTAACAAAAAATTGGACAAACATGAGTTTTTAATTTGCAATGAATTTCATATATTCAGAAGGGTCATACGAGTCCATTTCTTTTATCGATCTCCTTTGAATCGTTTTTATTCGCTTCAAACGTCGAAACCGGCAGCGTAGCTAACATGATATTCGAAAAAAAAAATTCTAGGCAATCATCCAGCTCTCTTATTGAATTTTTAGGCCTAACATCGCCTCTACGAATTAAATATTGCTTCCACACTTTCAACTAACGAGAACAGCAGGTGTGGCAGTAAGAAATTTTTGATAAAGCTCGTCAGTTTTGATGAATTTATCAGCTGCTTCAATTTCGTATGAATCATTCTTGAAAAATACAGAAAATCTTTCTAATGCATTTAGTCTAGTCAACAAGTGCTTTTCTGTTCAACTTTTTTCAGCAGTCTCGGAAAAATATGAGCAAAGTGTCACTCGATTCGAAATGGCATGTAGATGTTTTTTGAGAAGAATAAAAATTCGCTCGCGAAAATTGTGAAAGTTATAAACAATATCCTGAAAAAAGGGGGTTTAGTTGTTTTGCCAATATGTCAAAAATTATTTGATTTTCAAAATCTGAAGAAAGATTCGAAAAGAAGAGGAAATTTCCCAAAAGAAAGACTTCCGGAACTGTAGGATCAATATTTTCTCAGAGAGGTAAATATACGCCGAAAACGGGTTATTTAGTTTGGGCAAGTAACGACCATTAGAAACACTTCAAGCATTATTCAAGCAACCATATTGAATATGAAAATTAAGAAATGAAAAAATTCAGACACTTACTAAATCGCCGAATGAGCAATAATCAGGTGATAATGACGATTTTTCAATTAGTTATGCAATAGTTCAAGTTCTAAAAACCTTTTAGAACTTGAACATGGATATTGTGAGTGTGATAACTGTTCACTAAAGATCTGAGATTTTTTTCATTCTTGGAGCTATTATTATAAGGCTTCAGAAATAAACCCGCGTTGAAAAAATTTCAATTTTTCAGTTGTTTATTATTAATTTACGTAGTTTTGCAACATCAAAATGAATTTTTTTTATAATTTTAATGATCCGTTATATATTAACGGAAGATACAAGGAAATGTTTTTTTTCCAATTTTCATCTCCTATTGTTTAAAAAATTGTTATAAACGAATGCGTTATTTATTAGAGAATTAGAGAATCAAGAAAAACAGTTATGATCAATTAAAGTGTTCAGTTTTGCAACTAAGTAAATTGTTAGTAAAAAAACTAAAAAATTGAATTTTTAATTTTTTTTCAACGGGGATCTATTCTGCAGTCTTTCGAAACTAGCTCCAAGAGGAAAAAAATATCAGATTCATATTTTAATAGTTATCACACTTGCAATGTTCTTGTTAGAGCAGCAAAAAACTATTGCATTACTAATTGAAAAATCGCGATAAAAATGTTTTGTCGCTGGATTATTGTTCATTTACCTATCCAGTAAGAAACTGAAATTTGTCATTCCTTAATTTAATATTTAATATACTTAGTTAAGTAATGTTTATTGTTAAAGTGCCCCAAATGGGCGTTACTTTCTCAAGCCAGAATACCCGTTTTCGGCCGTATATTTACCCGTCTAAGAAAATTATAAATATTAATCCTATAGTTCCGGGAGAATTTCTTTTAGAAAATATCCTCTTTTTTTTGTATCTTTATTTAGATATCAAAAGTAATAATTACTTTTTGAGATAGTTTTATCTTTCTAAATTTATTATAACTCGGAACTCAACTTTTTTCAAAAAATATCTACATGCTCTTCCGAATCGAATGACACCTTGTTCATATTCTTCCGAGACTCATGAAAAAAGTTGAACAAGAAAAGCACTTGTTGACTAAACTATATTCTCATGATTAGTAAATCTTTCTCCAAGACCCCAGATGTATAAGTTCAGAAATGGATTGAACGCCATCACAAGAAAATTTTTACTTACTCGACAATTTTTATTAAGTTCAAAATATTATGTGATTAAATTGACAATCGAAGCCAAGAGGTAGTCATATTTTGATACCTACTCTACCTCAAAAAATATTCGAAATATTAAATATTGATTGAAAATTTTCTATGAGCAGAAGTCACGCTCCTCGAATGTAAACAGGAATTCAATCGGTCACTAGGACCAAAAAACGTATGTGAAATGGAAATTTTCGCATTTTATAAATAAATAATTAAATTCTTATAATGAAATCACCTTTTATATGTCTATGGTAATTTTGAACTCTCTCCTCACAATTTTTATCTTTATGGTTACGATAACAACCAAATGTTGATATTTTTACTGATGGGAAATCATATCATACATCCGCAATATTATGAATTATATTGAACTATTCAGTTGCTAGTCGCCAGTAAAACGATAAACAAATCGGTCCTCAAAAATACATTCATTACAAAAAGAAAATCTAAACAGAAAGAACAAGAAAGGTATTTCTTTGGCACTGTACCTATATGTACAACAACTTTAACATGGAAATTATCCATTGCATCCTGTGTTTTAAATTTCTAACTAAAGAAATCTGAATATGTTGGTAAGTCCTGATGTTTTACTGTTTTGCTATGGCGCTTAAAATGTTTAATTTTTGAAAACTTTAAAATGCTAAATGTTTTTTAATTTTTGTATGTGTCAAATATTGTTTGTAGATAAACTAGGCAAAAATTAATATTAAGAGAAATTGTCTATTCCAAGAACCAAAATTGTTCAATTTTTAACAACTTCTTGTACTTATATTGCTCCATAACAGTATTATAATTGTAAATATGGTTTACGTGTACTTATAACAATTGCTTCTTTATTTTATCTGATTGTTGTATTGTAAACTTAAAAAAGAAGATATTAATCAAGATTTCATATCTCTATGTTTGGTTCTTTAATATTTCAAATTAACTATAATGTTACCTGTTCTATAACGTGTCTACAGTTGTGAATTTGCCATTTCTGTTTTTAGTATCCTGAGGATGACAATATAACTTGTCGAAACGTTGATATTAACATAAGATAGATTTCTGTGTTTTTTTTCACTGGCCTCTCTCCAATTATCTACCAATTATAAAGAATATTTGGGTCACAAGCAAACCTTTTGATTACATTGTTTAGTTTGTATATTTTTTGATTGAAGTGTGTTTATTTTTATATTTTACATTGTTCATTTCCTATATTTTTCGCTTTGTCAATGAAGTGTGTAATTTTAAGACAATAGAGCATATTTTGTCATGATTTGATTTGATATATGAACATACTTTTGTTAGATAAACAAAATGAAAATCCAGCTAGGAAGCAACTTACATTCGGCAATCATACAAATGTTGTTATGCTAAGGAATTGAAACCCCGCAAATGTCATTTCCAATCGGGAAGAATCAGATGACAAAGGCGCAATAAAGCCCCAATCTGGGTTATAAAAGAATAGTCAAGTGCTATTGTGATAACGACTGATAAGACAACGATCCATTATATCTTGATATGGGGTGGTGTGAAATTTCTCAGATATGAAGAGATTGAAGGGGAAAATTGTGAGTGCCCTTGAAGGGCGCAGCTGACGAGAGAGCGTTCATTTCATTTTGGTGAAATGGCATTCATAAATGCTCCCTTCATTGCAATAACTTGAGGGCAAATCCTATACAGCGTGTTCGGAGTGGAACTTCTTAGACCTAAATTATGAAACCTGTTAATAAATATTACTGAGAATCTTTTCATCAATATCTATCTTAAAAACGCATTTGAAAACTCTGATAGTAGTTGATAGAATCGAATCAAATTCATGAATCTGCTATTATATTATAAAATTTTCACAATTATTCTACTGTATTATTAAAATCTTAAAATACCAAATGCTTCGATACATTTTCATAATATATATATATATATATATATATATATATATATATATATATATATATATATATATATATATTTTATATATATATATATATATATATATATATATATATATATATATATATATATATATATATATATATATATATATATATATATATATCCCACTAAGCAAGAAACGTTATTGTTACGTTGAGTTACGTTATTTTCAAGTAACTTAGAAGATGTTCTCCTTCAAATATCTAATTGACGCAACTGGTACGATTTTGTGTGACGTTGAAATTGATTATGTTTTTGGAATGTTAAATGTAAGCATATGATTCTAACGTTATCAACAAAACGTGCTAGACACGTAGCATTTATGTTGGTTTAAAAAATGTTTTAGGTTAACATCGCCGACATGTTTTTGGGTCAACTTCTTTGTTAAAGAGAAATGAAATGTAACACAAACGTAACATTCTTGTTAGTCTAAAAAACGTTTATTTTAATTGTATCAGTTTCGTTGATGTATTAACTTGTTTGAATCACAAATATTATAAATACACCAAAATTTTCAAGTGAAGTATATGTCTTGTCTAATCTTTTTTTAAATATATTGTATAAGTTTTTCAACCTGACAAAACAACTATTTACTTCACTTTGATCACTAGGGCAATTCCGGAACGCGCCCTTGAATTCATATCATTGCAAAATACGTGATAGGGATAGGTGAAGGTGACGTCGAACATCAAGTGCCGCTACAGCCACACCGCCAACGCCAACCATAACCTATAAATTATAATACCAAAGTATTTCAGCCTTTGAATATAGTGTGTTTTATATTCAAAGATTCCAGCCAGCGTCTGAATAATTATATCATTGTTCGTTTTGTGCATTTGCATTCGTTCCTTTTAAAAACTGTGTTTAGAGTAGAGAAACATGGATCGTAAAGTAAGTACTAAATTAGTTTATTCGTTAGTTTACCTAATTATAGGGAAATAATCTCCAGTTTTTACCCCTACTTATATAATTATTATTATATGCCACAGCATCGGATGCGATTATAAATTGATAAATAGGCCAGTAATTAGTTTAGTTAGTTAGTTTGAGGATTTTATTTAGCAAATATGTTATTATACTTAGTCCTTTTCAAGTATAACACTTTTTCGGCACATATAACTAAACAAATATTCTCTTTCAAACTATTGGAATAAATAGTCTCAATTTATGATCAAGTTCTAGTATAGTTGCATGAATATTTGTAACTTACGATGTTGTAATCATTACTCTACATTTACAGTTTTTATCAGTATATATGAATATTTACAATTATTACATTGAGTACATTTTCTGGCTGATGTGTAACATCAAACAGTATAGGTACCTATAATTTATCAACCAATAACCAATTGCTTTATTTTTATTTGCAGCTATTTTATAAATCATTCGAGAAGGCATATTCGGAGACTTGTATCCAAAGTTCAAAACATACCGAATGAACATTGTTCCTGGACGGGCCAAAAAAATAACTTCAAGATAAAAGACTGCAAGATAATCAATATTCTAAAAGGTCTTATATTGGACAATTAATATTTACTTAATCATTGATATTCATCCTTAGATGCAGCACAACACTGCCACACTGTAAGTGATAAAGAATTTGAGATCATAACCATGGATTGGTTCCGACAAGCCAACCAACGGCTCAAGCGAGCAGAGCTGCAGCAGAGGAATTGGTAAATATAAAATATTTTTTGAACAATATTAATAAATGTTTATAATGCATATTTTAAAAATTCTAATATTTGATGTATTTGTCAGAGGTGTGCAGCAGATGTTTTACAGAAATCTTAATATATGTACATATTTATATACATAAGTAAAATAGAATATATTTTTTATTTTGAAACAATTCAATAACTACCTATAAAGTGTTTCAATTGATGTTTGGATTTATTAGAGCGGTGATAGTGATAAGAACTCAATACTAGTGATGCAATGAATAGTTAACAAGATATAAACGCCTCCACATGACTAATAAATGGTTACAGTTGCATTACTTGATGTATACACACCAAGCTATCTGATACAGACAATATAAAATGTGAAGATGATGTCATGAATATAATAACTGTATTTTTAGTGGGAAATCGACCCAAATAAAAATAATTATTACTTTCTCTTATCAAAAGTTCAATAGGAATTCTTATCAACAGAAAAACTGGTGCTACAAAGACCATTATTTCTGTTGGTACGAGCTATCAATGAACTTTTTGCAAGGGAAAGTATAATTATTTTTTTTGGACCGATTTTCCACTAAAAATAGGTTCCGCTTTAGTTTCGATTTAGAAGCGTTACATGAATGTAAACGTTTTAGTCATTCTGCACTAAAAAGAACATCTCAAAAAACGAAACTAATATGTTATAGCTTCGAAACGAAAACGTAACTTTAGTGACATAATCGTAACGTTAAAATTACGAGGTAACTGGAACATCCCAAGAACGGAAATAATATGTTACAGTTTTGTAACAAAAACGTTTATTTGTAAACGTAACTGGGATTTGGTCATGTTGGCGGACATTTTACGTAACTATGATTATGAAAAAGCCGTAACAAATCTTTTTTGAATAACGTAACAATGTAACTTTCAACGTATCAGTAACGAAACTGCGATGTTTTTTTGCTTAGTGGGATATATATATATATATATATATATATATATATATATATATATTTAATATATATATATATATATATATATATATATATATATATATATATATATATATATATATATATTTGACTACGAACTGAACTAAAATTTTGAAGATGGAACCCAAGCAAAAACAGAGGGAATTTTGGGAAATGTTGCAAATACAATGGAACTTGGAAAATACCGTTAATGACAGACAAGACGTAAAAACAGTTGAGTCACACATATCTACCAATATTAACAAATCCGGATAGGCGTCCGAAATTAAGATCGTAGCGCCGGAACGGCTAATATCGGTACTAGAGCATGGGAGATTAGCTGTTTGTTTACATTGGTTGTAATGGTATTTACGTTCATTTCGTTTCGAGTTTTCGAACGTTTATCGTCGTAATTTGTGTTTTTTTTGGACTTTGTATTTTCTTGTGATATATTGTGTTTGGATTGAGGACAATTTTATCTCTGTTCAACAGTAGATAACCTACCTACATCAAGTTGAAATTTACACTGAGTTTTTATCATTGAACATGAAAATAAATAATAAAATAAAGTATAGGACGAATAAATTAATTGGTTAAAGGAACTATGTATACCTCATGAAAAGTCTGTATGATAGAACACCTATTTATTTAAAAAATGAAAAAAACTTTTAAAAGTTTCAAGAAAACATCTCTGACATGTCTACTTTCATTACGAACTGAAGAATTTTTGAGTATAATGGACAAAACTAAGTACTTACCAGCTAAACTGAAAGAAACAACATGAAATAATAGAAGAATTAATATGAATGGTTTGAACGTAATAAGTTATTATATTTTTTGAATTTTCCTGACGTATAACAGCTCTCCTAAAAGTACGGTGGACTTCTGAGAGTCTGGTTTTTTTTTATAGAATATCTGTTTTTCCTGGTTATATAATTGAATATTTTAGTTTTTACCTAGCTATAGAGTCAAGTTTTATTTCATATTCTTAATGTTATGATAAACTGTTATTTTGGTTGTGCAAATAAACATCATTTGTTATTATTATTTTAATAGTATCTCTGGTTGTTACATGAAAGAAAATACAATAATCTAGAATCTCTGGATGATGGCCCAGGTTCAGATTCCGATAAAAGTGGAAGATTTTTCGTTGGAATAGCATTGGACTTCAAAAACTCTACGTTTTCGGTTAGCTGAAAATTGCACATCATTAGTTGGTACAATTCTATATGGAAAAATCCACAAACTTACTGCAGGGAAAATAATTATTCTCAGTAAACTGTAAAGAACAACTCTCTTAAGTTCAGACATTTTTTTTCAATCTTCAAGTTATGAATCCACACCTTTCTTCTGTCCATCATTTCTTTGTTTCCCAACTTTGTTTGGAATGCAACTTTGAATTGTCCAGCTTTCGGAAAGGTATGTAAGCTATAATCGGTTCTTTTTTGCCCACAATATGAACAATAGAATACACAACAATAGTGATTCAACTCTTCTGAACGTTTGTAAACGATCCAAAATACAATTAAAACTCAACAACTTCTCATATAAAATACACGTAAACAGATGTAAACGATCCAAAATACAATTAAAACTCAACAACTTCTCATATAAAATACACGTAAACAGATGTAAACAAAGCAATCTATCTCCCATGCTCTAGTAATATTCGACACCGGTAGGGGGCGTATCGCTTATTATGTTTTCCCTATACAACAGAGAAAGAACGACGTCAACGTGACATGACATTAAGATAAGAACTAGACATTGAAAGACGACCGAAAAGAGAGACAAGGATTGAAATTGCTTCTTGTTTTTAATAAGTGTTATTGTAATTGTGTTAAATTTAAAGATATCGAAGGTGTGTAGGCCATTATTTGTGTAAATATGTGTATTATTTATTTGTTTTTATTGCAGACAAGACATTTAATTTTCTTGTTGCTGAAGAAGGTAAAACGAAAAAAAGGAAACACACGAGTTTCATTCCTCCCTGAAGTAGGTATGTATCAGGGAGGCGGGCAGCTTGAGTTTGGGATTAACTCCTTCAGCCAGATCAGAAGATACACTTGTATGTACAAGTGCATTAAGGATAGGTGAGATGGGATATTTATGGAACATAGGAAGTGTGGGTAGGGTTCAGAGGATTAATACTGGCCCAGCATTCGCCTTATAAGTTTGCAAGCAGTGACTTACATTACCATGAGGAAACCTCTGAAAAAAAACTCATGGTAGACCAGTCGGCCCCGGGGTTTGAACCCGAGACCTCCCAAATACTAGCCAGCGTACGCTAAGTACTCGACTAACTAGCTTGGTGCTGAAGAAGGAGGTATAACCTTCGAAACGTCCAACAATTTATATGTTTTTAATTTCATTTTCAATAAATACCTATAACAGCCAATAATTTTTGAATTGTATTTATATATACTTATATAAATATATAAATATATATATATATATATATATAAATATATATATATAAATATATATATATATATATAAATATATATATATATATATATATATATATATATATATATATATATATATATATATATATATATATATATATATATATATATATATTTATATACCGGACTAAAACAAGGAGAGCGTATGCAGACGATGCTGTCAACTTCAGTGAGCAAACTCAAGAGTGTCTGTAAAGCCGTAATAGAAGCAACCTGAGAGTTAACGAAGAAAAATCGGAATGAATGAAAATGACAATACTGCGAAGGAAAAGCACAATGAAAAATCTCGAATCCAGCAGAAAGGACAAAGTACATTTATCTGGATACAGTTATCGTTGATGATGACTACGAGGAGAGGAATATAGAGGGAAGATTAATGAAAGGGAATAAAAAAGCAGGAACCCTAAACGAAATAATGAGATCGAATAATTTATCAAGAAAAACAAAGTTGTAACTGTACAAAACAGTCACAAGACCGACATCTCTCTAAGGAAGTGAAACATGAATATTGAATATAAAAGAGTAAAATAAAATCAACATTTGGGAGAGAAAAATTCTTAGGAGGATATTAGGAGAAAAAAGAGGGAAGGAGTGTGGTTATAAAGAACGACCCAGGAAATGAAGACTCTGTTTGGAAAGGAATAAATGAGCAAGAACATAAGATCGAGAAGACTAGGATGGCTAGGCTACATACAAAAGAAGACCGATTCCAGAATGACAAGGAAAAAATGTATATAGACCGAGCAGGAACAAGGAAAAGGGAAAGACCGAAGAAAAGATGGTATACTGAGGCGCAAGAAGATCTTAGGGACAAAGGAATTAAGGACTGGAAGACAAAAGCAAAGGGCAGTGGAAGAACACCATCACCAAGCAATGGGCTTAAAAAGCCTGCGTGTAGCACCTCTTTATATATATATATATATATATATATATATATATATATATATATATATATTATATATATATATATATATATTATATATATATATATATATATATATATATATATATATATATATATATATATATATATATATAATAATATATAATGAAATCTTGTACGCGGTTCGAGTTGATGAAAAGCAAGTACTTTTTGGAGAAATCGAATCTTCTATTCTACCGCCGTAGTTTTCATATATTTTTCTCTTATTTTTTCGTGGAATTTGAGCGCTTGCTCACCGAAATAGCCCTTTCAAATTGACTAAGAGGGTTGAGAATTTTCATGTCGAAAAAAAAATTAAAATTTGTGTAAAATACGATTTTAGTGACGGAGCCCTGCTGCTCAAGCATTTTATTTTCAATTTATATTCAAGATATTATATAAGGTATAAGAGAATATAGCTTCCCAATGTTCTTTTTGTAGAGAATCCTTGAGTTTTCATTATTTATGAATAGAATTAGAATAAGCTTTTATTTTTCACTTGTATATTATATGTTTATTTCACCTTGGATACGGTTGCTATAAACACACTCATTATGCCCTAGGCTATTACGCCCGCATTTGCGGGCATAATGGATTCAAAACGCCCGCTTGTTGTACTAGGAGAAATGAAGCAAATTTCATTGATTAAATACTTCATAATCCTTATCGTATCCGACTCTGGATTTCTCCGGCAATCAATTATTCGCAGCTTTGGCTGCATTTTCTATTATATTCTTGGGTAAATTCATTTTCATTATTTCTATAAGACTACACAAAGAAAGCAGCATGACATTCACTGAATATGATGACAAAAATATTCACAAACGTCAAACTATCAACAAATGACATGCCTACTATGAGAAGGAAAATGGATAGGAGAAGTGAAACGATTTTAAAATCGCTTTTTCATCATAATGTAATAATTTTTTCGTGAAAAATAAAATCTTGTATGCACCGCGTGCGTTACTAGATCCTTATGCCCATCGGGCAACATTCATCCCTCGGGCCAGAGGCCCTTGGGCCGAATGTTTCCCTCAGGGCATAAGGATCTATATAACGCACTTGGTACATAAATAACTATTAACGTTCAGGTTTAAGAATCTGTTTCATGATATTTGTTCATATCTACATCTCATTTTTTATTGTATAAAATCCCAGAGTGGGAGAAAATGGTGTTAAAGATTAACAATATATTATTATTAATATGTAGGTGCACAAAGCACTGTTGTTGGAAATACCTACAAAACATAAAATTCAAACGAACAAAAAAACCCACTCACTGAAACGAAAGAGCTGGATGAAAAACATTACTTTTCAATAAACCAAATGAATAATTATTCGAGTGGTTGAAAAGGGGTATTTTCCAGACCATATAATTCTTTTTTTCGCAACTTCTACTTCGTATCTCAGGAATTAAGAATTAAGGTAGGATCAGGGTGCATTGAAGTTTCGGTAACTAACGGATTCAAATTTTAATCATAGCAACGAACCGACTCAACTTTTTTGAACCGTGGGGTGTCGGTAATTCCTTCTTACCACAGTCGATTTTAATTATCTTAATTAAATTGTCCTTTCGAGAGGTTCATCCCGAAATCACCCCCTTTACTAAAAAATTAGACTTATAGCAAGTTGGAAGTTAACATTATAATGAATGTATTGACTGTTGGGCTCCTGAAAATAAAATTATTCACTTGATTTCCACGAAAATTATAATATACGCTTGACATATATGTTTCGGCGTGCTACTGCAACTCCAAGTATGCTACTTTAATATATTAATCCGATCAAACTTATATTATCAAGTAGGTACTATAATAGTGAATACATTCGCAGTTCTTAATGTATTGCTTTGAAACTGCAAGATTGAAAGGATATCTGGAACTCAGTAAGAATGAATTACACCTCCTCACTGGCTTCCTTACAGAGCACTGTCACCTCAGGAAGCATCTGATGAGAATAAGTTTATCAGAAACTGATGAGTGCAGATTCTATGGGGAGGAGGAGGAGGAAACTGTTCACTTTGAAGCTTTCCCAGGTATTGAACTTCATTAGTACTCTGGAACTAGAAGGCGAGCTGTTTAGATGGCGCAGTAGTGAGAACAGCTATGATTGGGGGCACAATAGACCCTAAGGTTGCGGTGCAACCCTATATTAAATAAATAAATAATAAATAATGTATTGCTCTTATATAAGTGTATATATATATATATATATATATATATATATATATATATATATATATATATATATATATATATATATATATATATATATATATATATATATATATATATGTATATATATATATATATATATATACCTATATAACTATATTTGAATGTCTATGATGAAATGCGGAAATTTATTACGCCTATCAAGCTGCAACACTTTTGAACAAAGATAATTCTATAGATCCGCGGTACGGTTCAGAAACATTATCTGGTATATTGATGTTGTGGTTATTGAGATATGCACGGAAAATGTAGGTATTATCTGCATACCTTGTTTGTCGTTTGTAAAACACTGTGATAATAGCTATAAAAGAGACGATATTTCGGTGAATATAAATATGAGCGTTCAATGACGGGTCGTCTATTAACTTCACACTGCTCTTTTTGGTTCTATTTTTCCCGAAAATAAAAGACTATCTTAGCAAAATCGACAGAGGAGTGCAGGAGTGGTTCTTATATTCGTTTTAAATCTCTTGGACACCAATTTTCGAGATGTCTGGTATATATATATATATATATATATATATATATATATATATATCAATAAATATATATATATATATATAAATATATATATATTCCCAGGTATGTCAAACGGCTCCCATCAGGTAAAACATTAATAGAAATTCTGACAAATTTAGATAATAATATAATAGTAGTAAAAATAATAATGACAATGTTTATTATTCAAATAAGGACATCTCAATATACAAACATATTAAATAGATATATAAATACTTATGTCAATTATATATGTATAGCAATAAATTCCAAGAACTAAATAAAACCGTCAATTAAAATAGGAACCGATGTATAAGATATAATATTAATCACATTCAATCCGTAAACAGAAAACTACAATTCTTAAACACTTACATGAACACAAATAGTTCAAAACAACTGAATTTATTTCATGATCTATCTCTCTTTTGAATACCTATGATAAGTAACGCACAATCTTTAATTTCAGCGGGCATTGAATTATTTGAGGCACTATAAAATAAAGACTTCATGGAACTATTTTGGCTATAATTGGGTAAATGACAAACAGTAGTTTGCCTTGCATTAATTATTGCATTAATCAAGACCTTACATAGAAAACCGTTGTAATATTGTACAGGGTCTTTCATAATTGATTGCTGATCCTAGGCAATAATCCTTGGATGATTTTAAGGAAAATTCTTGATATTAACGTTGGTCCTCAACCGATTCATTTCTGAGATAAAAGATTCAACAAAAAAGTCAATTTTTTCCCAATATTTTTAAAACCGCATAGTTTTTAATTTTGAATTTTGTTACATAAGAAATATTAATAAAAATGCATTTTTTTCTGAATGAAGTTTCTCAAATGTTCATTAGTGGCGACGTCCTTGTTAATATGCCCTACAATATTTTCAATCAAAATAATCATACCCTATAGGTACCTACGACGGTTTCTTTTCAAATGAATATTATTTATATATTTCACTATCTTCTCCTAAAATTGGTCTCTAGATTTTTTTTCGTCAAGTAGACGGTTTTCGATTTAAAAAATTAAATGGAGACATTTGCTTGTCCGTACGCGATATTTTTTCGTAGCCTCAAATTCAGAATTTGTGTTAACCCAGCATCTTGACAAGATTTGTACAATTTTGTAGTAAATATTATCTAGTTTAAGTAATAAATAAGTGAAACGAATAATTTTGAAAAAAAGATCTAAAACTCGATTTAGAAAGCTTAGTCGCAGTAGACCATTTATCGGGAGGTAACAGAGAAAAAACCTTATAATAATAAGTTTAATCCTTTGTGAATAATATTAATAATATTCGAAATGTATACAAGACTTATTTAATTCTTATTCAATAATAAAAATGTAAGTAAAGAAATGATAGAACAGATCATGATTTTAAATCCCTTAAAATTTGCGAAATTCAACCTTCAGGGTCCACAGTTAACGTTCTACTGTATACACGTTTTCACTCAGGCATATAAGAGTAGAATTTACTTTTTATCTTTAAAGAAATTGGATTTTCCACCTGCATATTAACATTATAATGTCTTTGGTTTTATGAGTATTGAACTCCATACAGACATATAGAGTTAACTTAATTTTCAAATTTCAAAATTTCAATTTTGGTGGGGACCTTAATTGGTGGAGGCCTATAGGCCACATCCTACTCCAACCTATTAGTAAATCCGGCACTGATTAAATGTTTAATTTGTTTAATTTCTTAGAAAGCATGTTGGAGACCTATAAATATCTTGTTCGTTGCTTCTTTACTGTGACACTGTTTATAGTATAATTCTCATTTTTCGAAGATGAACAATTTACTATTTTAAAAATTACTGAAATTTATATCATTTGAAGTTTACCACAAACACAATAATTATACTTTCTCAATTTACCGAGTGTGTGAAGCAATAAATTTGTAAGTATGAGATATTTGTGATATATTTTTGATGCCTACCCCAAATAGTCCCTCGAATTTCCCATTATTATTGCAATGTATATCATTTCAAATTAAATTGGTTTTCAATAAAGTTAATAACGAATACCCATTTCATTATGTTGAAATTAATTAAATCATCAGTTTCCAATATTTTTAATATTACCTGAACAGATTTTAAATTCACAACGGAATATCATTAATATTGTACAGTGATCACAGTTATATATATTATATAACAAACAATAATCAGCATGAATGGAGAACATTTTGATTTTGGAAGAATCTTCTGTTCGAACAAAATGGCGTTTAATCCCTTTCGGGTGGGATATTATCTATTTTATTATTGTTGTTTTCGAGCTTTTGATTCTGCAGAATAGATATCCTTGGGAGAATTTCATCTTAATAGGCTCATGGGGAGTATTAAACGAAATGACAACGTAATCCTTTTCTAAAAAAAATATAAAGACGATGTTCTTTTTCAGAAGATTTCGCCAAGAGAAGGGCATTGGGAATCGCAGGAACAGAAAATGCTTCGCTGAATGGCATTCATTGTTCCAGTTTATAAAGCTGCTTTTATTCACGAAATTTAAGTCTATTTTTCCTTTAGCGGGAAAAAGTGGCCATATTTTTCTGAATTTATTATCTTATAATTCTTTTAAATATTCTTCATATATTTAAAATACTTATCAATATCATTCCTCATATTGATTATTTTTAATTTAGAAGAATCTTAATTGCAGAATGTTTCAAAAAATTATAACATCATTCCTCATCTAAAACAATTTTTAGTTTATTCTAAAAAAATAAGTAGAATAATATTCCATAGTTTCATCACTCAGAATTTTTAAACTTAAAACTTGTATCATTCTTGCATTCTGAAATTTTTGTTTGTACCCATAAAGAATTTTAGTATTTTCGGGTCTATTTCTGAAATAATAATTTGAGTCTTATTTTATTTATTAAAAACCTTCAATCTTGAATCATTTTAATTCTATCTTCAAGAGTAGAATGTTGAAAATATCAATATGGCCTCTGATTACACTACGTAGTCTTCGATTGTTTTGTATTTTTATGCTCTTGGTATTTACAATCGATTAATATGTTATACGCGTTATATGATAATAAGACCTAAACAGTATGTCTATCAATTCAATCCTTTGCAATGGCCATATTGATATTTTTAACATTTCACTCAAGTAGAATGAAAATGATTCAAGATTGCCGATCATAACTTCATGTATATATATATATATACATGAAGTTATGATATATATATATATATATATATATATATATATATATATATATATATATATATATATATATATATATATATATATATATATATATATATATATATATATATATATATATATATATATATATATATATATATATATATATGTGTATGTACTCTAGCATTATTGAGCTCATCGTGAAAATTGTGCTGTTTAATTTAATATGAACTTTGAAATATTCATTTCAAGTCAAAAATTGATCTGGGCTCTTGAAAATCTAGACGCTTATTTCGAAAATTTTCGATTATGAAAATTGCCCTCTAAATTCAGATGAGGATTGTTCACAAGAAATGGGTAATGGAAGATGATAATGCCTTAAAAATTATCACTAATACTGAAAATATTCAAAATTCGAAATATCGAAATAATGCAATGAATATGAATCTTATTTTGGATATACCTAACAATTTTAACAATTTTTTTTAGGAATGTACCTATATAGAAACCGATGGACATTTGTTTGTCCATAGTTCATTTTATAATATAATTTTATAGTATATAAAATTTCATTACAAAAAGTCACTAAGGTGAAAAATTTTGAAAAACAAAATAACTTGCTCGTACTATCTAGTTAAATATTAAACCAATTTACTCAATTTTCCGCAATTATAGTAGGAATTCGGAGTGAATATACAGAAAAGACATGGTAAAATATACCCCCTGAAGTTTGAACAAGTAACATCTTTGTTCTGTGGATGTGTATGTTCAGTAAGTTTCTCAAATAAATACTAGGGTAGAGCTCTGTTTACCGTATGTAAATCCATTAACACATTCAAATAGACTTTAAATAGACAGGGTACTGCAATCACACCCAGGCTACATCATTTCTATTCTCGATTCTCCGGTATGATATGAGCCCGGATTGATGCAAATAGATAGGTGATATAGGAAAATGCGAAATATGAATTACTTTCTCAGGCATTTTTTCGTTATATTCTTATTCTGATCTATTGTTAGAATTTATTTTTCAGAGATCTTTTTCTCTCAGTAGGTATTATTGAAGAAGTAAATATATTGAATAAAATTTAATATAAATTACCTATGTGAAAGTTAATCCTAAATTGATTAATTTTTGGATTATTTGTTACATAAGTCTATATTCTTTAGCCTTCATAATATTCAGTTAGGTATTTCAAAATAGAGAAATGTTAAAAAAAATGTTTATTTCAATCATATAATTAAAAAATTACAAATCTCAAAATTATTGAAATCGTGCTCTATGACGCAACACCTAAACATATTTGTGTTTTCTGTGCTATGTTGCTCGTCACATTAAATTGGTTTATTTTTCTCCTAGTAACAGTTCCATGTCTCATATATAATTATATAAATCGAAGAAAAATTTGTTATGAAGTTCTCCATTTGAAAAGTTATTTGTATACAATTTTCCGCAGGTATTATCATTAATAAAGCATTTCCATAGTCAAAAAAATTAAATTATTTCAAACTGTGGTCTTTCAGTTCGATTTCTGTATTATTCCATTATTACAAGAGGTACTTTCAAGAGAAGTCAGTAGTCGATTCATGTTTAATGTTCGTAAGACATTTATTTAGTTCCAAAACTCACATTTTCACCTCTGTATGTAACTGTGAAGATTCTTTCAATGTGAATTCAAATTCTTTGATTTGCGACAGCTTTAAACGATGCTTGTCTAACTTAAGTGTGGCCCAAAAGCCCTTAAAATGCGGCCCGAACGCAAATTATGAAAATATTAAAATTTACACATTTTCATTCAAAAAAATTAATGTTTGCCATATTTTTCACATATACTTAATGGATTCGTCGGCATTTATATTGAAAACAATTTTAATGAAAACATCTAAGTATAACATAAGAATCTACGTTTCGAATTATATGTGTATCCACTAGACGGCGAATTTTTTGAAGAATTACAATATTTGTATGCAGTATATTGCTTTGTATTTTGATTTCCTAATTATTTTGGCCAAGGGAGCTCTTCACAAAAAAGGGGTCATGGAACGTTCGCCAAAATTCGATCCGACCCGATATATATATATATATATATATATATATATATATATATATATATATATATATATATATATATATATATATATATATATATATATATATATATATATATTCATGAAAACAAAAGGGAAACCTATTTGACTGCATTAGAAGAAGAATGGGTTTTAGTTTTAGCTTTTTTGGTAGACTTTAAAAAATATTTGAATGATTTAAATTTGGGACTTCAAAGAAAAAATCAATTTATTAATGATAAAGGTATTCCAAACAATAACAGCGTTTGTAAAAAGTTGAAATTTTGGCACAATCAAATAAAAGTGAAAGATTCGACACATTTCAATACTTTGGCTGCACATAAACCTGCGAGTTGCACAAAATATGCTGTTTTTATTTTTGATTTAATTCAAGTCTTTCAAATTAGATTTCAAGATTTTCGAAAAAATCTTTCAACATATTTTTTACCCTATTTTCTTTAGAAATAAATGAATTACCTTCAGATCTTCAAATGCAATGCATTGAACTGTAAAGTGACATTTAACTGACATAATAATTAGGAGAGTTTCTTTACTGGAGAATTATAAAGATTATCTATCCCGCAATAAATATCCTAATTTTCACAATAATGCTTTATTAATGTCTTCAGTTTTTTTGCACTAGGAACCTATATTTGTAAACAATTATTTTCTAAAATGAAGCATACAAAAAACAAAAATAGGTCAAAGATCACTGACAAACATCTTGAAAATACATTAAGAATTGCAATCTTGTCTATTGAGCCCGATATCGACTCGCTTGTTCAACAAAGGCAAATTCATCCTCCATTTGCTTTCTTTCTATTTTTATAAAAATTTAATAGTTATTTATGTACCAAGTGCGTTATACCGGGTGTCCACGGAAGGTGGCTCGCCCCTATAACTTTTTTGTTTTCGGAGATAATGAAATGAAATTTACAGGATCTGTTTAATGCATAAAACTGCGTTTTTTGAAAAGTAACTCAACTCCATGCAACTTCCGGTTTCACCGAAAGTGACATAAACTTTCGATTTTTAAATGGGACACCTGGTATATTTTCAGTTTTTTTGTCTCCATATGACATTAAGAATACAACCATGTATCATTTGCTACTTTTTGTAACCGTTGTTCAATTTTTCGAAATAAGTTTTTATTCTAGAGGGCTATAGATGCGTTCAAATAAATAATTTTGTCCTAAAATGGCCCTGTTTGTCGTTCAGGGACGTAGATTTGTGGGCGTGCCTTTGGACTTATTTTGTTTCAGTTGTGTTGGTTACAGGCTACTCGATGATTTGAAATGTTATTTTAATCTCAATAAGATTCTTCATTTAAAGAAAGTTTTAAGGTAATGGGATTTCAGGTTTTTATCGAAAGTTTTCTTTCAACCTAATACCTAGAGTGCGGTATCAAATTAATCGTAATAAAATTATCTTTTTTTTTAACCCGACGAGCCACCATGTTGCCATTTGAAAAAAAATAGTAATAAAAGTTTTAAAATTAAACTTCACATAGCTGGAACATTTTGATCGAAAACAGTGAAGTTGTATTTTAACATACATTTTAGGACCGAAATTAGTTATTTGAACGCATCCATAGCCCTCTAGAATAAAAATTTATTTCGAAAAAAAAATTAAAAAAAGGTTACAAAAAGTAACAAATGATACATGGTTGTATTGTAAGTGTCATATAGAGATATAAAAATTAAAAATGTACCCGGTGTCCCATTTGAAAATCGAAAGTTTATGTCACTTCCGGTGAAACCGGAAGTTGCATGAGGTTGAGTTACTTGTCAAAAAATGCAGTTTCATGCATCAACAGATCTTTTAAATTTTATTTCATTATCTCTGAAAACAAAAAAGTTATAGGGGCGAGCCATCTTCTGTGGACACCCGGTATAGATCCTAACGCCCGGGCGTTAGGATCTAGTAACGCACGTGGTGCATACAAGATTTTATTTTTCACGAAAAAATTATTTTATTATAATGAAAAATCGATTTTAAAATCGGTTCATTGCTTCCATACTTTCCATTTCCTTCTCATAGTAGGCAAGTCATTTGTTGATATTTTGACGTTTGTGAATATTTTTGTCATCATATTTAGTGAATATCATTTCTGCTTTCTTTGTGTAGTTTTATAGAAATAATGGAAATGAAAATCATTTTATCCAAGAATATCATAGAAAATGCTGCCAGAGCTGCGAATAATTAATTCCCGGAGAAATCTAGAGTCGTATACGACAAGGATTATGAAGTATTTAATCAATAGAAGTTGCTTCATTTATCCTCGTACAATTAGCGGCCGTTATGATCCATTATGCCCGCTTATAACGCACTAGGGCATAATGAGTGTATTTATAGCAACCGTATCTAAGGTAAAGTCAACAAATAATATAGAAGTGGAAAATAAAAATATTTATGATAAAAAGAAATTTATTTTCACACCAGTGCTTTAAACCATTTGAAAAATATTTTCCAATTGCGCGTTCTTCCAAATCTTCGTGTAAATATCAAGATTAAACGGTTTTGAAATAAATACTGGCCAATATATTAACCTAAAACTTTATCTTTATCTCTAGATCAAAGAGCTTCGAGATTGTTGCTATAACTGCAACAATAATTATGGATTTCTATATTGAAAAAAATTATAATTCAATAAGTTGATGCAATTAAATATTCAAACCTCAAATGAAACAATTAAATAAATGTGGTCATTACTGGAAAAATAAGTTAAAGTACATTTTCGAAACATTTTTTTATTGCTTGATAAACAATCCCTGATTCATGAAATCTTGGAGAGGACTATAGAGAAAAAATTCTCTGAAGCCTACTCTCATTTAATGAAGGCACAAATGTTCCACATAATTACGGTATTGAAAGCTACTGTATTTCTTAAATAGAAACCCAGAAATAATTCAGGAATTAACATTCGTGCCACCAGGTTTTCAATGAAGAAACAAATTATTTAGTGCTCAGTCCAATTTGCAATGGCCATTGTGAAATTAAAGTGTAAAATCTTTCGGAAATCCTCAACGGTCTTAGCTCAATCTAGCAGAAAACGGTCGATTCGGGAGTTATGGATTCATATCCATAACCCTGAAAATATGACAATAAAATCTTGTTACACTGAAAACGAATACGAAGATGGGTTATTTACTTAGTGCCTGATCCTTCTGGGGTTCTGAAATTTTCATCCTACACTGATTTTGAATATTATGTCGGCGGTTCATAATTAACAAGTATTTGAACAGTTGCAGAAGGCAATATATAAAATACGAAATTAAATTTTATTCCCACAACTTATTTTTATTTATCATGTTACATTAAGGGTGTTTTTAGTTTCATATTAATTATTTGTTTCTTTGTATCGTCTATTGGCAAAATAAAGTTGTATGTATTTTCGATTATTCCTCCTTATACAAATGAAAATTGACAATAATAAAAAATTATGAATATATATGGGGGCAAAGTAGCATATTTCAGAGGTCAGTTATATGGATAAAAAAAATTTGATCTCGCTCCTTTAGTTCTGGAGTTATATAGGAAAAATCGAAAATTTCCAAATCCTTTTTTTGCCTATATCTTTTTATTCAATTAATTGTTTTCAAAACAATTGTCACTTTGCCATTGCCACTTTTTGTAGGCTTATGTGAATGAATTATAATAATTGATTTTAATCTTACTTTGATATTCTCATCACAAAGCCGCCACATCAATTGTTGGTTATTTATCATTTACTTAAAAACTACTGAATACCTCCTATAGGTATATATATACCTATATAAATATTTATATATATATATATATATATATATATATATATATATATATATATATATATATATATATATATATATATATATATATATATATATATATATATATATATATATATATATATATATACCTATAGGAGGTATTCAGTAGTTTCTAAGTAAATGATAAAAAACCAACAATTGATGTGGCGGCTTTGTATTGAGAATATCAAAGTAAGATTATAATCAATTATTTTAATTCGTTCACATAAGCTAAAACAATATATGTTACAAGTAAAACTGGTAAGGTATGTATAAAAATGATAAATCTTATCTTCTTGAATATTTTTATTTTCAATATTATTGCATTGCTATGATATACTTCATCCATAATAGAAACCGATTATTTCTTGATAATTTTTTCTGATTAAGCCCCGACAATATTGTTCTTGAATTATGATTTTTATAATTATTTTTCTTCAGTTCTCCACGCTTCTTCACCTTGGGGTTGTTGATACTAGAGTCATTAAAGAGTGCACAGTGGTAGCGATGAGAAGAACGAAGAAATATACAAATAAACTCAGAGCCATGAAAGCTAAAACTAAGACACTGACAGAGAAATCCAAGAAAAGAACATAAAGGGATACAAAAATGAATAAAAGAATAGACACCAGTTCCAGAAGTATATAGGCAACATCCATTATTCCGACGAAGAATATGATGAAGAGGGACACTGCCAGGGCTACTTCTATACTTATGTGAGATAAAGTCGGCATCGTGGTTTCTGCGTTACTCATAATTTCCTGGTGGCTGCAAAAAGCAATTCATTTTAATATTCCAGTTGTATTGCTGCTGGGTATTTCTGCACAGCATAAGGAATTGTACGAAGTATTCTCATTTAAACTGAAAGGTATTATCCGAATAATTATATTTTCCTTTCAGTGGTAAAACATGTCAAAATGTTTTTCGTAGTGTCAAATAACTATAAATTTATCATTTTCAACGTTCTATGCTTTATGTTCACGGTATTTATCTTGAATCGACATGGTTAGCTTTAATCAGCATTATCCTTATTGTGTTTGTTCCTCCTTTCTAAGAATTTCAAAAATGTCTTTCACATCTTGTAACGTTCGGCAATATGTTCGGCAATATGATCATCTACCCTTTCACACAAGAATCTTTGGTAAAGAAGGTATAGATGACTTTATGAAGAAGAGCCCAGACTGAATTTTTACAGACCTTATTTACTGTGAAAATATATCTTATTTAGACAAAAATATATAACTTGGTCTCATGTGAGCCATGAGTAACATATTGTCCATCGGACAAGAACTACCTATATCGGTTATCATACATTTTTTTAGTCGTATTTTCGCCATTAGGTACATTGTATCGAAAGTCAAACAGTGAAGGGCGGTAGTGGTTTTTATAGCCGTTTTAGACTCCTGGATCCCTGTTTTTGAGATGTGATATATATATATATATATATATATATATATATATATATATATATATATATATATATATATATATATATATATATATATATATATATATATATATTATTATATATATATTATATTTTAGTTACGCAATAATTTAAAAGAAAAAATATGTCCACCGAAATTGTGAAATTCGAAAAATTGGAGTATCGAGCCATCATCAAGTACCTGTATTTAAAAGGGTTAAAAGGTAAGTAGATTTAGGAAGATATGCTTAATACCCTTGGTGATCAATGTCCTTCGTATGCGACCGTGAAAAATTGGACTGCAAGCTTCAAAAGAGGTAAATTTTCCATTGAAGATGATGACCGATCGGGAAGGCCAGTTTCTGTGTCAGTCCCCGAAAATATCGATGCAGTTCATGACATGATTTTAACAGACCGTCGAATTGGGCTAAAACGGGTATCTGAAGCACTGAATATTTCATACGAACGTGTTCATCATATAGTTCACGTCAATTTGGACATGAGAAAAATTGCTGCAAAATGGATCTCTAAATGTTTGAATGTTGACCAAAAGCGTGCATGGCAAGGGTAGTAGCATCGCGTTCGATCTGTGCTCGATTTGAAAACGATGTAGACTTTTAAACCGAATTGTTACTATGGATGAGACTTGGGTACATTTCTACGATCCATAAACAAAGCAACAATCGATGGAATGGCGACACTCCGGTAATAAAAGCTGTGGAGGTTTGGTTTGCAGAGCAAGAAGAAACATTTTTTTGAAAGGTCTAGAGACGTTGCAGGTTCGCTGTAATAAATGTATACAATTTAAGAGGAGAATATGTTGAGTAATAAAATATTTTAACATTGAAATTTTGTTTCGTTCTATAGTAGGCTAAGAATTTTTCATAATTGGTCTGCGCATGTTGATTATGTTTGTGCTAAATTGTCAAAAAGTTTGTATCTTTTGAGGAGATTGAAGAAATGTGGTACTGTAGATATGGTCAATTTTGCAAATTGAGGGTACCTATACCTCTATATGGCATATGGCAGAAAAAGCAATACGTATTATATATGGATTGGCAATTAGAATCTAGTGTAAAACATATTTCGTAGATCATAAAACTTTAACTTTTCCATGTCTTTCACAAGAGAATGCATATAGTATATATATATATATATATATATATATATATATATATATATATATATATATATATATATATCACATAGGAAACTCTATGCCATGAAATGAAACTTACCACAGGTTCAACACTCGATAGTGAAACGATCTTCTCACTCCACTTCACAAGAAGAAGAACAAGCAGAATATTTCGAGCTATTGGGGCATAAAGGTTTTCAACAAGCCACCTATTGAAATAAGGAACTTACCGGTAAGGAAATTCAAAAGGAAAATAAATGAGACATTGATGAAAGGTGCATTCTATATATATATATATATATATATATTTATATATATATATATATATATTTATATATATATATATATATATATATATATATATATATATATATATATATATATATATATATATATATATATATATATACCTATATATATATATATATATATATATATATATATATATATATATATATGCATATATATCTCTATATATAAAAATGAATCCTTATTTCCCTTGGTCATGCCATCACGCTTGAATGGCTGGATCGATTTCACTAATTCTTTTTTTGTTGTGTTTTTTATTGTCAGAAGAAGGTTCTTATGAAAGGAAAAATTAAGAAAATTGCGCGGGAAATTAAAAATTTCTAATCTATGTCATTTTTATTTTGTCATGACTTAGAATAGAAAAACTCATATTACTCTCAATTGTTTACCTTTCTACGATCAACCCCTATTTTTGCATCGCGATTTTCTTTTTTTTTAATTTTATCCACAGATCCGCAATAGGACTGCAAGATGGCAATCGAAAATAACAATAGTCGGTTTGAGAATAGGTCGTAATATATTTTTCATACTCCCAATGATTAACATTTTTGCCGTGTCAGATGAATTGATAGATAGATAGTTGGGTAGATAGATAGATAGATAGAAAGATAGATAACTAGAAAGATAGATAACTAGATAGATAGATATATAGAAAGATAGATAACTAGATAGATAGATATATAGATAGGTAGATATACATCGGCAGATAGATGAATAGATAGAAAGATAGATAGATAAAAATAATTTATATGGCAGAACGTTTGCTCGGTCAGATAAATTGATAGATAGATATGCAGATAGACAGACAGATAGATAGATAGATAGATAGATAGATAGATAGTTAGATAGATAGAAAGATAGATAGCTATCTAGATAGTTAGATATATAGTGAGTAAAGGAGATATACATCGGCATATAGATGAATACATAAAAATAATTTATATGGCAGAACAACGTTTGCCGGGTCAGCTAGTATATATATATATATATATATATATATATATATATATATATATATATATATATATATATATATATATATATATATATATATATATATATATATATATATATATATATATATATATATCAGTGTATAAACAATACACAGTTCACTCTTTAGGACCACCTTATCAAAAAAAGTGTATTTTTGACATAAATGTTCCAAAAGGTTATCTGGCAAATTAGCCGAAAATCCGGTAAACAAATTTTTATTGAGTAAGTCGAAGAAATGCAGTTCTTTCAAATCAGAGAACCTTATTTCTATTTGACCCCTAATAGTATCCAAAATTTCTTTCATTTTGGGCTACATTGAGTCGTATCATCAGTAGTTTGAAATACGGAAAATAGTTTTTTTAAATAAACTTCTGCACGAAATTCTGAATTTTTTTTCAAAAGAAACTTGAGCCGATTTCGTAGTAAATTACATCTGAAAACTTGTGCTGTAAGATTTGAAAAACTATTTCTGTTTGTTCAAAAATTAATTTGAAGATGTTTAAAAAATATATAAATTCCTTATCTTGTAAGTAAGATATTAATCCGCGTGCTGTATTTAAAGTTACTTTATCGGTGAAAAAGTCCTCACTTTCAACTAGGTATAGAATTAAATCCTCAAATCCTAAGCGGCCCCAAACAGAGACATTTTCACTAGTAAAAAGTAAACACTGCCAACAAATAAATTATTTTTTACCTGTGATCCGGTTAGGCAAGGATATCTCTCATAATTCTTTGTATTAAAACCGCGGTTTTGTTTTCTGTTACGCTGCACTAAATTCTTCAATTCAGGGGCAGATCTCAATGTTTTTATCATAACTAAGTGCACTAAAGTTATGGGATAACAAATATTCCACTAAGTCACCATTGAAATTTTTGAAATTAACTTCTAAACAATACGCGAGCTATTTTCGGCGGCCATAGACACTACGAATTACGATCACAATTCACACTACGATTCAATCAACGAATTTACTCGATGTCCCGCGAAATTCTATAGTTGTGATTGGTCGACATTGTATAAGACTGGACTTTATCGGTGTTGCCATTTACATGTGTTTTGCATTTCTATTGCAATGAAGTAGGTATTCATTCGGAGTATTTGCACCGTTGTTTGCTTTTCTGTGGCAGGCATAATGAACGTTGAGAATATAGGTACCTTTCTAAGCCTTCCGCAGCGTTGCCGCAAATCTTGAAATGAATGAAATGCAGTAAATGTAAATACCTTCTATCTTAATTAATAAATTATATTATATAATGTAGGTTGAAAGGAAGGTAGGTGCATAAAATAATATGATTTTGATTAATATGAATATGCTGAATGCTGACTATTCAATATAATATATTTATATTGGTGATACACGGAATATTATTGAGGAGGATTAGCCTCCTTAGCCTCCTTTGACTAGCCGCCCCTGATATATATATATATATATATATCTATATATATATATATATATATATATATATATATATATATATATATATATATATATATATATATATATATATAAACGAAACGTCGTGAAACAAATGGTGCTTCTCAGCGCCAACAAAACTTCCGAAATCGGATTGAACCCCGGAATCTTCCTCTGATTCATATATATATATATATATATATACACATATATATACATATATATATATATATATATATATATATATATATATATATATATAAATATATATATATATATATATATATATATATATATATATATATATATATATATATATATATATATATATATATATATATATATATATATATATATATACATATATATATACATATATATATATATATACATATATATATATATATATATATATAGGTATATATATATATATATATATATATATATATACATATATATATATATATATATATATATATATATATATATATATATATATATATATATATATATATATATATATATATATATATATATATATATATATATATATATATATATATATATATATATATATGTATACCTATATATTCCCTGTACATCTCCATCATAGGAGTACCATTTCTTCGACGAATACATAAGAATTTCTTATTATATATCCTGCAGATGTAAGTCCGAACGAAAAGCAGAATATGAAATCGGAATGAGGAATGGGTTGAACTTAATCCTCCTTTATCCTCACGCTGGATTTAGTGCTAGGATTCAATAGACAAATCATCGAAATCGGTGCATTTGACAGTCGTGACGTAGGTACTATGGATTAAATCTTTGCCACCCATTGGCCAATTGAGTGGCATGTGGGACGAGAAATCGATCACATAAGTAAAATACGTAGTCTAACTACAGTCATACACAATGCTGCAGCTGCCGCAAGGATGCAAAAATTTGTCAAAAAATATTTTTCCAAAAACAAATCGACGTGGAAGACTGAATGGAAAATGCATGAATTCATATTTATGTGTTACTAATTACAATTTTATTGATTGATGCCATAATTTCGTTCAATCAGATAATAACTCCCAATGAATACATTTATAACAATTCCATATATTATAATAGATATTTATAAGGACAAGGTATATTAGGTATATTAATTCGATGAAATTAATTGAATAAAATATGAAGAAAATTACATTTCCTTTATCTATATGAGTTGGAAAGCTAAAATTATATATATATATATATATATATATATATATATATATATATATATATATATATATATATATTTATTTTTATATATATATATATATATATATATATATATATATATATATATATATTTATATATATATATATATATATATATATATATATATATATATTATTGCCACGAACGTGTATCGATAACACGAAGAATTCTGTTTTATATTCATTTGCTGCCTGTATAGGGGATAAAATTGGAGCGCTTGTTACTGGCGGTGTGTAAATGTTGCATTACATTGAAATGATGTGGCAGCTTTGCTCTTGCTTAGCGAATATAGTAACTACCTTCGGGGGACGTACTAGTTCTCGTTGCCAAAATGTTTTAATCTATCTGTAAGATGTGGTTCATTTGTTTCCGACTGGTGGCGCTGTGTCATATTTATATGCCATAGAGTCACTAGAAAGAAAATATAAGGCCGTTAGAAATATTTGGTTGGTTATCACCATCGATGGATGATACTGATGAGCCTCAAATAAGGGCGAAACAGACTGTCTATCATTTCCATTGATTGTGATAAACAACTTAATGTTTCTAACATACACCGTCCAAGGTATATGGAGGCATTTCGATGTTTTGTGAACTCGTATAACCAGCTCCGCTAGGGGGTATATATATATATATATATATATATATATATATATATATATATATATATATATATATATATATATATATATATATATATATATAAATATATATATATATATATATATATATATATATATATATATATATATATATATATATATATATATATATATATATATATATATATATATATATATATATATATATATATATATATATATATATATATATATATATATATATATATATATATATATATTATTTATATATATACAGGGCGTTCCAACGAAAACTTGACCCCCCCTGTAAGTCTGAAACGGACGTGTGATCGAAAATTTCAAAGAACACGTCAATTTTTCTAATTCTGATATGAAAATCATACCCGAAACATCACCCCCTTGCGGTCAGCAGCGACCCCCCATATTTTTTTCAATGGCATGGGGGGTCGAGTGATATATCATCTGAAAGGTCTTTATTCCCTCTATCACCTCTGTATTTTTTTTTGAAATTAGTTCATTTGTTATTGAGAAATTAAATGTTGAACTTTTTATCTAAGAAAAAACAGAAAATTCGCTGTCGTTTATTTTATTGAGGAAATCAACAAAAAATAGTATCAATGGAAACAAAATCAACGGATAAATTGTTCAAAATGACCTCCACTTACTTCCATACAATATAATACAGTCTACTTTCGAAAGCTTTCCTTACATTATTCAAGATGTTCGGAGTTGGTTTTTTTTAAATGATATTAATTGAATAATGTACGGAACGCTTTCGAAAGTAGACTGTATTATTGTATGGAAGTAAGTGGAGGTCATTTTGAACAATTTATCCGTTGATTTTGTTTCCATTGATACTATTTTTGTTGATTTCCTCAATAAAATAAACGACAGCGAATTTTCTGTTTTTTCTTAGATAAAACGTTCAACATTTAATTTCTCAATAACAAATGAACTAATTTCAAAAAAAAATACAGAGGTGATAGAGGGACAAAAGACCTTTCAGTTGATATATCACTCGACCCCCCATGCCATTGAAAAAAATATGGGGGGTAGCTGCTGACCGCAAGGGGGTGATGTTTCGGGTATGATTTTCATATCAGAATTAGTCTCCCTAAAAATAAAAATTGACGTGTTCTTTGAAATTTTCGATCACACGTCCGTTTCTGACTTACAGGGGGGTCAAGTTTTCGTTGGAACGACCTGTATATATATATATATATATATATATATATATATATATATATATATATATATATATATATATATATATATATCTATCTTTATATAATATATTATATATATATTATCATCATGGAAGATTGAGAGGAATGTACTTTACTGGAATTCATTTATTCTATATACATAACAAAACCGACCTGAATTAATTTTTATTTATTCACTCACATTGAATTTGAAATCGAGTGAATTATAATTTGAAGTAAATATCATTATGTCGGAACCGAAAAATATATATTGTGACGTCATTTGACCATTACTACACTAACCTTGGTTTTGACTTTTACCATGTGTGCTCACTTTAAGAACCTTGTAGTTTATAGGTTATGTTATGTTTAAAATATAACAACAAAAACAAATACATAACACAACACAACATTCAATTGTAATTCAGTCATTCCAGCTTACTGAATTATCGCATTAAAGTATGTAAATTAATATGTCTGAATTTTTCTAAGAATTGTATTGCCGTATTAGATTGAATTTATATTTATAATCAACTAGCAATGAATGACTTCAAACCAAAGTTTAAGAAACCAACAGAACTTACCAGTTATTTAGATAAAAACGAAGTTAACTTCGTGGAGTCTACAAATTTTATTTATAATAAGTATCATTCACAGTCAGTAGAAACTCAGAGGAGACGCTTGCCGATTTTTGAGAATAGGAATCATATATTATATTTGCTGGAAAAATATCAAACATTGATACTTGTTGGTGAAACAGGTTGTGGAAAAAGTACGCAAGTTCCACAGTATATGGTGGAAGCAGAATGGCCAGGTCAGATTGGTATATGTGAACCCAGAAGAGTAGCAGCAATTTCCCTAGCAAATAGGGTAGCAGATGAGACAGGTTCCCTTGTACAAAGTGATACGGTAGGATATGCTGTTAGATTTGATGCTTGTTTTAATAAACCAAAAATAAAATATATGACTGAAGGTATTTTGATTAGAGAATTAATGACGGATCCATTACTGAAAAATTATTCTGCTATTATGTTAGATGAAGTACATGAAAGAACATTATACACAGATATATTGATGGGATTATTTAAAAAGATCTTAAAAAAACGTACTGATTTAAGACTAATTGTAGCATCTGCAACATTAGATGCTAATTATTTGAAGGAATTTTTCAATCTTGGTACTCATCAAAATACTAAACAAACATCTGTAATACTATCAGTAGAAGGTAGGCAATTTCCAGTTGATATATACTACATCATGAATCCTATTCCTTGTTACATTCAAGCCTCGGTTGATACTGCACTCAAAATCAATGCATCTAAAGAACAAGGTGATATTTTAATTTTCTTAACAGGTGTTGAAGAAGTGGATAAGGCTACACGATTACTTATGGAACACGCAAATAATATTGAAGAATCGAAAAGTAAGAAAAAAATTGTTGTCTATCCAATGCATGGTTCTTTACCTTATCATGATCAGTTAAAAGTGTTTAAATCAGCTCCAGAAGGTCATCGTAAGATTGTGGTGGCAACAAATATTGCTGAAACATCTGTAACAATTCCTGGGATTGTCCATATTATAGACTGTGGATTTGTTAAATTGCGCTGGTTTAATACTGAAACACACACAGATAGCTTAATAGTATTACCAAGCAGTAAGGCTTCAGCAAATCAAAGAGCTGGCCGAGCTGGGAGAATGCGATCTGGTAAAGTATATAGATTATATACAGAAGAATATTTTAATAAATTATCAGATAGTACACCTCCTGAAATAGTTAGGACAAGTTTGACATCTGTTATACTTCAATTGAAAGCATTAGGTATCAAAGATATCGTGAATTTCAAGTTTCCTAATCCCCCACCTCTTAAGAATTTGAGGAGTGCACTGGAAGTTTTATATGCCTTAGATGCAATTGATATTCATGGGGAATTAACAAGGCCTTTGGGTTTTAATATAGCAGAATTTGCTTTAGACCCAATGTGTTCGAAAGTTTTGTTAAATTCTGGTGAATTTGAATGTTCAGTGGAAATCTTAACCATAATTTCTGTTTTGCAAGTGGAGACAATATTTACTAAGCCCTCTACAGGAAATACAGTCATAAAAGCAAGGATTCAGAAAAGAATGTTTGAAGTGGAAGAAGGTGATTTAATCACTTATTTAAATGTATACAATGGATTCATTCAAAGTGAAATGTCTAAGGAGTTCTGCCACAAAAACTTTATAAGTTACAAAAGCATGAAGCGAGTAGTTGAAATCAGAAAGCGTTTAGAAAAGCTCATCAATAATTATGGAATACCACAAATTTCTGCGGGTGGTTCAACGCAACTAATTATAAAGTGCTTGGTAAGTGGTTTCTTTCCAAATGCGGCATACTTGCATTATTCAGGTGTATACAAAACAATACGGGGTGACATTGAATTGTATATAAATCCAGATAGTGTGTTATATACAATCCCTCAGCCACAGTGGTTAATTTTCTATGAAGTAGTTCATACCAAGAAGCTGTATATGAAAGATGTAACAGTAATCAAAGATGAATGGCTTCTTGAATTAGCGCCACATTTTTATTATAGAGCATCTTGTAAAGATAATTGAAATTAAATTTACAAAAATTGATAATGAAATTGATTGACAATGTAAAAGTTCCTTTATACTGACTAGAGCTAAGAAGAAAAACAGAACGACAGTGATAGATATTTATACACTTGTTACAGAAGAAGAAATATTAAAATTGACACATCTTAGTTTACTTTGTATTTGAACAAATGTAGATTTTGTGTTCTTACTAAAAATTGTACATTAGCTACACCAAGGTGATTGAAAATAAACTAATATGTAAAAAAATTAACTAAATTGTATTATCAATCTATGTAGTTTTTATTTCTCGGCAAAAGCATGAAAAATGCCAACACAGTTAGTAGTGGTTATGACGACTGAATGATTTCTAGCTGATAGGAGGTAACTGGTTGTAGTATAAACAATATATTTCTAAAGCCGTTGTGCCAATTATCTTCTGTAGAAAGAGCGTTTCAATAGATGATGTGACTTTGTGCAAACTGTGAGATCCCTGAGAAGTGCAAACAATCTAAAACGATTGTAGTTGCAATGTCTGATTTGCTCCAATTATCCTGGAAGACTTTGTCTTTGCTAAACACTGGTTTAAAAAAGTAGAATTTTTAATAATAGTTTTGTTCCTGGTTAATAATTTCTTAGGTACCTGCAATAATCCTTTCCCACCCGTAAGCGCAAATCTATAATTATTTTGTATTCAGTTCTTAACTCAATCTGCCCGATGATGGTCTAGTGACCGAAATTGCAATCGCAGTGTTATATTTTTCAAAATATTTTGTGATAATAAACGTAGTAAAATCAAATTTAGTTTTGTTAATCATGTTAAATTATCACGTAGTAACGACGGATTCCATCAACTATTTAATAATTTCTTAAATGAGACATCTTAAAGTTTGTGCAAGTTTTTTTTCGAAATAGGCGTAAAAGTTTATTATTGGATCTCCTATTAAAGTCTCGTACGCTTTCTGAAACAATTTATCAGTATATATACAAATAAAGATTTTATATTCAATATAATGTGATTTGCCAATTTAAAACATCATTTTAATGTTCAAAGTTTAGGTGTTACTTGATTACTGAGAAATCTATTATGAATGTTACCAAAACAAAAATAGTTTGGTAGTTTTGTTTATAAACTTATATTAGGTACTATTGTGCTAGGAAAATCGTATTACTGAAAAAGATTTTGAATACTCGTATATAGAAAATTATATAAACTGAACCTGAAAATTCTAAACCAAAAATATACCTTATATTTTGAGTATAATTGAAAGAAAAACTAATTTAATTCAACTGAAAAAAATTTAAATATAAGTTCATGAAGATAACACCATTAGATTATTTTTTACTCAAAATATTAATTTTCATAACAAAATGTTCCAACAGAAGCCGCGTTGGAAATAGTTTACTTATACTTTCTAGTGCCAGGCACTAACGCAACGGAACGCATATCGGTGATTATTTCATTTTCACTCAGTGCAAAACACTGGTGCAAATATCACTGTTGAGAGAGCCTCATCTCATCTCAAGAGATCCTACTATAGGGAAAACATAATAAGCGATACGCCCCCTACCGGTGTCGAATATTACTAGAGAATGGGAGATAGATTGCTTTGTTTACATCTGTTTACGTGTATTTTATATGAGAAGTTGTTGAGATTTAATTGTATTTTGGATCGTTTACAAACGTTCAGAAGAGATGAATCACTATTGTTGTGTATTCTATTATTCATATTGGGCAAAAAAACCGAATATAGCTTACATACCTTTCCGAAAGCTGGACAATTCAAAGTTGCATTCCACAGAAAGTTGGGAAACAAGGAAATGATGGACAGAAGAAAGGTGTGGATTCATAACTTGAAGATTGAAAAAAAATGTCTGAACATAAGAGAGTTGTTCTTTACAGTTTACTGAGAATAATTATTTTCCCTGCAGTAAGTTTGTGGATTTTTCCATATAGAATTATACCAAATAATGATGTGCAATTTTCAGCTAACCGAAAACGTAGAGTTTTTGAATAGTCCGGGGAAGTAAGTATACAGAGAGGAAAAATTAAAAAGTAGGGGTTATTATTTTTTTTAAGTAAGTACACTGACTCCTCATCGCTTTCCTAAATTTGTGACCAAATCCCGTGAAAGCTCGAAACACAGCTTGCAAGCACATTTTAAAGCACTAAAATTCGATGATTTTTTGCTTATAACTTTTTCTGATGTACTCGCACAAAAAAATCGTAGAGATCAAATTCACAGTAAATTTTATGCCCTACACGATGACGTAAATCGACTTTTGAAATGAAAATTTTTTCGACTCAAAATTTTCCAAAAAATTAAAATTGTATCGAAAGGTCGTGTTTTAACCGGCAACCATACTGAAAATAACCATATCGAGATCAAAACATAGGAAAACATAGATGGTGTGCTATTAAAAATTTACGTATTTTCAGATTTGGAAAATTCAAAATGGCGGCCGCAAAAATCGAATATATATTTTCTTTTTTCAATCACGCTTCCTCTTTGAAACATTAACGATATCGAAACGCGGTTGGTTGCAATCGATAGGGGAAAAGTTGTAGTTGTAGGCATAACATAAAAAAAAAAATTCATTAATTTTTTTACATAACTTTTTTTAAAAATTTATTAAAAAAAAATTTGTTTGTTAAGTTTTTCCTCATTTTTGCAATGAAAAATAAAGTCAATCATTATACTCATACTCGAAATGTATTTGCCGTTAAAAAACGCGTATTTCAAAAACAAAATTGTTTAAATACAATAATCAGAAGCCGAGATATAGAAGCTCAAAGTTCGCTTCGTACTGTGACCATACTATTAAAAATTTTCAAATTCTTATTATTGCATTAGATTGTTTCACCTGTGTGGTGATTAAATACAGATTAAAAGAATGTTGGATCACTGGCTGCATCAAAAATAAATCAGTAGTCTTGCCGCGTTCGCCCGAATATGAACGCGGCAGCTGCTCGGCGTAGTGGTGGGGGTAAGCGGTAGTACTCTTCTATGATGCATTTTATTACTTTTATTCGAACAGCTTTTTTATATTCGGATTTGTGCTGGTATTTTGCGGATCAGTGATTAGGAAATACTTTAATTCAGTACAGGAACATAATAATTTATATTTATAAATCAATTTATTTAACATATTATACATAATTTTCGACGTACACAGTTGATATATCGCTCTTACATGCTTTCGGTGGCTGCGATACCACGTCTGGTTTTTATAACCAAAGTAAACTTAAATTTGTATATATTCTCAGTAAACACGAAGAATTACAGAATAAACTAAAAATATTTGATAACCATAATGCAACTCACGCTGACATCGAAAGAGCTGGGTTAGAATTCATAAAATATATATATGCGGAAAAAACAGGTCACAATGAATCGTTGAACAAATTACGATTCATTTGTTTTCAAAAAGCTTCGGCCAAAAAAACCTTCAATTTAGCCGCTTTGCCACCAACTGAGGCCGCCATGAAATTCCATTCTTTCAGAGTGTTTTATCCACTAAGACTTTGGGACAAGGATAAAACAATTGTTGATAAAATAAAGCCTACTGACTGGGGTTGGAAATTTATTGACAATTACGGCCTTGTGCCAGAAACTACTGACGTAGAACTTGTACCCCAGGAATTATTAAAAATTATTTCATGCTCTTGTACAAAAAATTGTTCTACTGACAGGTGCGGTTGTAAAAAAGTTGGTCTTCATTGTACGGTTTTATGTAAAGTCTGCGAAGGCAAAACTTGTGATGAAATAATCGAAAGCGAACCAGAAATAGTTGCATTCAGTAATGATGAGTACGATGAACAAGCTGAAATTATAAGTAGTAATTTTGAAATGAGTCAATTAGATAACTATGAACTTGCAATGAATAGTGACGCTGATATCAACGAAGATATTTGTATTGATGATAATACCGAAAAAGAATGTATAGAACCACGTCCTCCGAGACCAAAAAGAGCGAAAATATCCAAATAATTGTAAACTATGTAAATATATTGTATTTCAACTGTGTACGTCGAAAATTATGTATAATATGTTAAATAAATTGATTTATAAATATAAATTATTATGTTCCTGTACTGAATTAAAGTATTTCCTAATCACTGATCCGCAAAATACCAGCACAAATCCGAATATAAAAAAGCTGTTCGAATAAAAGTAATAAAATGCATCATAGAAGAGTACTATCGCTTACCCCCACCACTACGCCGAGCAGCTGCCGCGTTCATATTCGGGCGAACGCGGCAAGACTACTGATTTATTTTTGATGCAGCCAGTGATCCAACGTTCTTTTAAATCTGTATTTAATCACCACACAGGTGAAACAATCTAATGCAACAATAAGAATTTGAAAATTTTTAATAGTATGGTCACAGTACGAAGCGAACTTTGAGCTTCTATATCTCGGCTTCTGATTATTGTATTTAAACAATTTTGTTTTTGAAATACGCGTTTTTTAACGGCAAATACATTTCGGGTATGAGTATAATGATTGACTTTATTTTTCAATGCAAAAATGAGGAAAAACTTAACAAACAAAATTTTTTTTTAATAAATTTTTAAAAAAAGTTATGTAAAAAAATTAATGAAATTTTTTTTTATTTCATGCCTACAACTACAACTTTTCCCCTATCGATTGCAACCAACCGCGTTTCGATATCGTTAATGTTTCAAAGAGGAAGCGTGATTGAAAAAAGAAAATATATATTCGATTTTTGCGGCCGCCATTTTGAATTTTCCAAATCTGAAAATACGTAAATTTTTAATAGCACACCATCTATGTTTCCCTATGTTTTGATCTCGATATGGTTATTTTCAGTATGGTTGCCGGTTAAAACACGACCTTTCGATACAATTTTAATTTTTTGGAAAATTTTGAGTCGAAAAAATTTTCATTTCAAAAGTCGACTTACGTCATCGTGTAGGGCATAAAATTTACTGTGAATTTGATCTCTACGATTTTTTTGTGCGAGTACATCAGAAAAAGTTATAAGCAAAAAATCATCGAATTTTAGTGCTTTAAAATGTGCTTGCAAGCTGTGTTTCGAGCTTTCACGGGATTTGGTCACAAATTTAGGAAAGCGATGAGGGGTCAGTGTACTTACTTTAAAAAAATTATGACCCCTACTTTTTTTATTTTTCTCGTTGATAGATTTTTTGATCTTACTTCCCCGGACCCTGGGCCATCATCCAGAGATTCTAGATTATTGTATTTTCTTTCATGTAACAACCAGAGATACTATTAAAATAATAATAACAAATGATGTTTATTTGCACAACCAAAATAACAGTTTATCATAACATCAAGAATATGAAATAAATCTGGACTCTATAGCTAGGTAAAAACTAAAATATTCAATTATATAATCAGGAAAACAGAGATTCTATCAAAAAAACCAGACTCTCAAAAGTCCACCGTACTTTTAGGATAGCTGTTATACGTCAGGAAAATTCAAAAAATATAATAACTTATTACGTTCAAACCATTCAAGCAGAGTATTCATATTGATTCTTCTTTTATTTCATGTTGTTTCTTTCAGTTTAGCTGGTAAGTACTTACTTTTGTCCATTATACTCAAAAATTCTTCAGTTCGTAATGAAAGTAGACATGTCAGAGACATGTTTTCTTGAAATCTTTGAAATTTTTTTTATTTTTTAAATAAATAGGTGTTCTATCATACAGCCTTTTCATGAGGTATACATAGTTCCTTCAACCAATTAATTTATTCGTCCTCTACTTTATTTTATTATTGATTTTCATGTTCAAAGATAAAGACTAAGTGTAAATTTCAACTTGATGTAGGTAGGTTATCTACTGTTGAACAGAGATAAAATTGTCCTCAATCCAAACACAATATATCACAGGAAAATACATAGTCCAAAAAAAAACACAAATTACGACGATAAACGTTCGAAAACTCAAAACGAAATGAACGTAAATACCATTACAACCAATGTAAACAAACAGCTAATCTCCCATGCTCTAGTACCGATATTAGCCGTTCCGGCGCTACGATCTTAATTTCGGACGCCTATACAATCATGTCCTTGCAAATTTCTATTATAAAATCAGCATAGTTGAATTGATCATAATTTTATTTATTTTTATATAGACTAGGCTAGTCCGGTGAATTGGTTTTAGCCAATATTTTGGAAATCATACTGAATATTTTGTAGTAAACGGATTAGACCAAATAAAAATTAGAAGAATATTCATTAAGTAAGTGTCAAAATTTCGATGTTAGTCGTCAGCTGTCAGATTTCTCTTTTCAAAACATTTGGATTTAGATTCCAACAACGTACCATCACCAGGATACCAAGTAGACAGATGTACTGGTATCACTGGTTGGTAATCTAGTTCTGGGAAAGTAGGGATTACAGTCTCTTATTACAGCACAGCTGTTAGAAATGACTGATTCAAGACACACTAGGGAAGTTTTAACCGTTTTAGGTCTTTGTATATTATGGTACATAGTCAGTTCTTCTAATAATGTAATTGGTAAAATGTTACTCAACGATTTTCCCTATCCTATGACGATGACGATGGTACAGTTATTGTCTATTACAATTTTTAGTGAGCCCTTCTTCAATATATTAGGCGTAAGAAAATATGCAGACATATCATGGAATTATTATTTCAAACTTATAGTTCCTCTAGCTCTTGGTAAATTTACCTCTTCAGTATTTTCTCATGTGAGCATATGGAAAGTACCTGTTTCGTATGCTCATACAGGTAATAATAGTTTAAGATTCAAAACTATTGGAATTATTATATATGTATTTGTTTTTTCAGTTAAAGCAACAATGCCTTTATTTACTGTTCTTCTCTCGAGAATAATTTTAGGTGAATCTCAAACGTGTCAAGTGTACTTGAGCCTAGTCCCAATTATAACAGGTAACAAAATTGTTCCCTTAAATTCAGAATCATTTAACTACAATATCATTTCCAGGTGTAGCAATTGCAACTTTAACAGAAGTTAGTTTTGACGTAATTGGATTAATAAGTGCTCTTATAGCTACTTTGGGTTTCTCACTACAAAATATCTTTTCTAAAAAGGTACTTCATGATACAAGTGTTCATCATTTGAGATTATTGCATATTTTAGGTAGACTTGCATTATGCATGTTTTTCCCAGTTTGGTTATACTGTGATTTTTTTACACTATTAAAGGACGATTCAGTGGTGAGTTGAATATGAAATTTAGTATTCTCAACAAATTAATGAAGAATTTGTGGATGTATGTGGTTCTCAAAAATTTTAAAATATTTCTATCATTAAAAATTATTTAATTCACAATTGAATAAATTTTTTTTTCAGGCCTATCATGACTATAGAATATTAGGTTTACTTTTAACTGATGGAATATTGAATTGGTTGCAAAATATCATAGCTTTCAGTGTTTTATCATTAGTTACTCCTTTAACTTATGCTGTAGCCAATGCTAGTAAACGAATATTTGTGATAGCAGCCTCGCTTATAGTTTTGCGAAATCCAGTTACATCCACCAATGTTTTAGGCATGCTATTGGCTATAGTTGGAGTATTGTATTATAATAAGGTGAGTTGAAGTTGTTGCTTTCTCAGATACATTATAAATTTTAAGTTATTAATTTTCTTTTTTTACTACTTCTGAATAATGAAATATTTTTTTAGTTGATTAATTTTCACATATCTAGAAGACTGTACAATTTGAAAAAATAGTAATATCACTTTTTCATTTCTGTAGTAATGAAAAGAGTTCAAAATATGAATAATTACATCATTTGAGGTTTCCTTTCTTTCTAACTTTATTTGAAGTTTATTGAATTTTTTAAGGGCAACAAATAGAACTGAAACATTTTGAATATGTATTCTTTTTTGTTTGTTTTATAGTCATTTACTTATATCTTGCCAAAGAGGTCGGTAGGCTCTCTCATTTAGTCTTGAAGCATGTGAACTTCCTCCATTTTATATAACAAGAATTTTATTCCATGAATTATCTAAGAATATTGATATTAATGATGCATTTGCCCTTATTAGAACTATAGTTTTCACCATCATAGGTGTTTTTCAAGAAAAACTAGAATATTATATATTACATATTTGAATGTGTTATTCAATTATCCTACAATTGGTCCATGTAGTTAATTCAATTAAAGCTTATATCAAATATATTCAATGGTAATTTTTGCCACAATCCATTAGGATAATACATTACAAAACAGTGTATTTCAACCTACCTGTAAAATGATTGGGTCATATACCATAATAATGTTTTTTACATATCTGCATGGAACTTAATACTCTTCATTTATTTTATATTTTAATTATTATTCTATTTTTCTGTTAGGCAAAATATGATGCAAGGCAAGCAGAAAAGAAGACAACAATCCTGCCTTCACATAGGTCAAATCGATCTGATAACCATTTATTGATGAAAACTGGTGTAAAATACAAACATGTTTACGACAGTCCAGTAAATGGCAACGTATCTAATGGTTTTATTCCAAAAGGTTTGAATAACAACGGTACTATATACTCGTACAGTAATAGAAATAATATACTTTTTAGTGTGTAGAACTTGTAGATAGCTTATAAATTATGAAATGTGTAAATAATATTGTGGGAGAATATTATATATATATATATATATATATATATATATATATATATATATATATATATATATATATATATTTATTATATATATATATATATATATTATATAAAAATACGAGTATGTTACTTCATATTTTTCCTTACTCAGTTAATGATATCAGTTTTTACTCCTTTTTTTCTGTCCAAAAATATTTTATTGTTATTAATTTTTCCATTAATTTTTAACACCATTATTGTAATTAGTCAATAATGTTCAATATTCAATTAACTTGTTTTCAATTGTTGTACATAGTATTTATTGAATTTTGCTAGTCATATGAAAAGAGATTGCCAAATTAACATTCTCAGTTCCATATTGTATAAAGGTAGAAAATTTAAAATCAGTAAGCAGAAATTAAATGTACATATTTTTTTAAAGTGTACATTGCTCATGTTATACATATTTGCTCACAATCGTTCCTCTTATCATAAATTGTTTATACTTTTTAGAAAGTAATACTTGTATATAATACTATGGATATTGTTTCATCTGTAGATTCTATTCATTTTAGCAGTAACAATGTGGAACAGAATTATTTGTAGATGGTGTGTCTAAAGGGGCATTGATTTTTATTATTTTGTGTGTAGAGATATCAATATATATTTTGAATGCCCAAGATCACTGATTATGCAAAGTAACGCTTCATTTGATATATATATATATATATATATATATATATATATATATATATATATATATATATATATATATTTATATTTATTTATATATATTTACCAAATTACTGTTGTATGTTAAATAATTCAAAAATATTAATGCAAAATATTTTCAGTTTCTTGATCTAAAAATTTTTTTATCCCCTTTTGAGATATTTTATTCTCCAACATGTCATCGTAAATATTCAAGTAGGTACTAATGTTTCAACGGACTAAAAGTATGACTAAATCTTCAATCTCTAAGGAATAAGTTGATCTTTCAATTCACTTATACAAATTTCAAGTACTTACACTTCTTAGAAACACAGTACACAGTTTGAACATTGTATCTCTGGAGTATATGGTCGGCTTCAAATGTTCTTACAAAAATGTAAGCATCATGTGAGCAAGTAAGCTGTATTTCGTTTGAGAAAATTCGAAAAGAAATTCTAGTTAGTATACTAGACTCTTCTATTCAAATCTATTTCACGTGAAATATATTATGCAAATGAAGTTGAATTTTCTAGTTGTTTTTTGGACGAAATATGATCAGCGCATTCATATTCATATTCTTAAGAAAAACATAGAAATATATCATTTATTTATTACTCAGTGTTATACTTTGTGTTTAAATGGTAATCACGATTGAGTAGCAATATCTATGGTTTGCTGTAAGTTCCTTTCATTTCTGAGTATCATAATAATTGTAGAATGCGGCCTCATGTGTGCGGTGTCCTAGAATTCCCGCTATGGGTATTTGAATAAAAATATTTAATTTTTTTGTTTAAATGGGTCAACTTCTGAATTAGACAAGAATATTTTTGAATTATGTAATGAAATAAATTGATTCAGTGCGCATATATCCTACATTTTGAATGTAAATTCAGATTTATCATAAAGTTGATAGACTTACACGCCTATTGACTAGTGCAATTCTGCTTCACTGATCTCTTTTTTTTAGCTTTATTGTAATCTGCTATAATGAATATTACGAATATTTATGAACTGCTGGCCAGTTTGTATATTTGATTATAAATTGCTGAAGTAGCATACATATTTTATTTTTTATGAATTTATTTATTTATATAATTACGTTTTGTTAGGATTTGCAATTGGATTGTGAGAATTTATTGTTGTACAGCGTTGCCAGATATTTTGTCGCTAAATATTTTGTTGAATAAATGGATCTGATTAAATGTATCTGCAACTAAATAATATTTTGTTGAAGAAATGGATCTGTTTACATGCCATTTTTAATTCGAAAAATAAATATTTTTATACAATAAATCTAGTTTGTTGAACCTTAATATGTAAGGACGTGAAATTATATGAGAAAAATGAAATAAATATTTTTATTTATAAAAAGTACATTTTTATAATCTGTATTTATTTTTTGAAAGAAAAGCACATCATACTTCTAAAATTTTTGAATTCATTGTGTATTCTTAGTTCATGGATGTGAAATATTCACTTTATAATGTTTTTATAATTGTGTGTTGATTATTTGGATACATTTTTTTATGGCATACCTCTTGTTGGTCCTGGAAATCAGAGACATTACTAATTATTTCTATGTTGCAATGTATACTTTACCTGTTCACAACAATTGATATATGGGTTTCTTGCTACAACAAGTTCAATTCTATCTCCAGCAGAAGCTATGAGTGGTACAGTTAAACAACAATCAAAATCTTGTGTTTTTGTGTCATTCACCTAAAATATGAAGATTAGTGTAAAATTTTATTCTAAATATCCGTACTAAGATTTTTGGAAACTCCGATATTTTTTAGATAATGTTGAAAGGATTAAATTTCGCAAACCATTCAGTTTATCCTATATTGGTTCAAATTTGAATAAGACACCTTTAACATGATTTTTGTTGGGAATGCAAAACATCCATATATTACAAAACATACTTTAAGGTATGAAGAAAACACTTTAAGTTCTTTCATACATTTAGGTATGTCCTATAGTGACCATTTGACTGATTAGTGTTTCTTCTAATGACATTTAGACACTGATGGAAAACTACAGAAAACTTCAATAGCTCAATGTTGGTATGGTTTATTTCCCTGTGAATGAATATGCGAATTGTAATAATATTGATCGGCTGAATTTCTAGCCTAAAACAAACGACTATTCTCTATTAAGTCAGCTAATAGAGCAAGATCCCAGAGCTGCCAGAAGTTACCTATTTTCTCAGCAATAATATTTATGGGATGCAGTAGTGCTCGTATGTACTTTCAGTGTATGGATACCTGGTACCTTGTGCCGACGGTCAATTTCCAGGTATTAGGTGCTAAAGATGGAAAAAGCTCACTTTTCTTATTTTCTCAGTCTTGATTTTTATATATGATACTCAGGGAACTATTTCAATACCTTATGCAAGCAGCCAGACTGATCGTGTGGGCCAAACATCCCTTCAGCTCAGACACAAATAAAGTGTCCCTATGAGCATGACAGTATGAGCGAAATGTCATGATTTGCTCATTTAAGTGCGATAGTCATTATCTATGCGCATCGATCTCTCTTTTATACTTAGTGTCATGACATTTCGCTCATACTGTCATACTCATGGGGACACTTTATTTGTGTCTGCCGAGATGTTTGGCCCATAAGATCGGTCTGGCTGCTTGCATAAGGTATTGAAATAGTTCCCTGAGTATCATATATAAAAATCAAGACTGAGAAAATAAGAAAAGTTAGTTGAGTTTTTTTTCCATCTTTAGCACCTGATACCTGGAAATTGGCCGTCGGCACAAGGTAGCAGGTATCCATACACTGAAAGTACATACGAGCACTACATCATCCCATAAATATTATTGCTGAGAAAATTAGTAACGTCTGGCGGTTCTGGGATCTTGGACTATAAATTTATCTAAATGAACTCGTTTCCGTGGATTAACAATGCAGTAAATAGTAATAATTCCAACAGAAAACTTGTTAATACTTCCCTTTATTGAAATTAAGTGTCACTGGTTAATCTTCATTCCCCATTATTATTTCAAGAGATAGTGAATATATAATAAATTTAAAGTTGAAAAACAAGTTCAAAACTAATGAAATTATACAGATATTTAGAAATAATTACCTGAATTATCCTGTCATAAGGTCTCAAAAGTCCAACTATATCTGCAGGACCGTCTTTTCTTATTTTGTTAACGTAAACCCCTTTCTCATAGAGTCCATCACTAACACTAAAACCATAATCATCGTATATGGAGTCTTTGTACAGAGTAACGTGAAAAACGTCATGTCCAGTTAGACAGTCTTCCCCATAATTTTTCACATAATTATTTCCCTGAAAAAGATTGGAAAATCAATTGAAAACTACTTGAATTAACTATTAATAGATTTACATTAATTCATCCTTGAATTCCGTGAGTAGTATTAAACTATAAAAGAATGATTTATTTTATGATTGCAGACATATACGGCGGTATGTCCAGTTTCATGGTAGAGGATTTAGTTTTAATTAGCAAAGACAATTTAAATGATACTTAATTTTGAATATAATTATCGATAGAGTGTTAAAAATTGAAAGAGAAAAATATAGGCTGGAAGTTGAAATTATTTTTGAAAAGTTATAGTCTATGTCCAAGAATATCAATTAATATTTACTACACAAAAATGATAAAGTTGATTATAAAAGTGAATCCATAAATGTTTCAAATGCGAGTGTATATTTGGGCTTAATCGGTGAATCTATATTTTCACGAACTGGAGGGTTCATAGCAGTGTTGCCACAGAGCCAAGTGAGAATTATGGTACAGCGTTGCTAGAATTATCGATTTTCCTTCAAAATTATGTTAGAATTTTTTTTGATCTGTAACCACAAATCAGAAGACCTTTTTTTTTTTTTTAGGATTACGTATTGTATTTCAGGATTAGGTAGCGATGATTTGCACACACAATCCAAACAATATTCCTTTTTTTTTTTTAGTATCACACATCTCGTCATTATTTTCAGGTACTTTCCATAATTATTTATATTATAGTCGAAAAACCTCTAGGTCAAAATTATGTTACAATTATCGATTATGGTACAATTATCGATTGAGGACAAATTGGAGGAGAAATTATGTTACAATTCGATAATTATGTTACAAACGGCAACGCTGGTTCATAGGGGTTTCATAGAATTCTGGAAATAACTCTCTTTACGCGCAAGTGAAACAAGGGTTGTCTAACTTCAGGCATAAGAAAACTCATTCGAGAGTAGTATTGTGAGCTGAGTGACGCCATAGATAGCGCTTCGATAGGCATAGAGGGCTCTACGGTAGAGTAATAGGCATAGAAATCTTAATATATATCTGTACTCGTATATATAGTATATATCTATGGTAATAGGCGGTAAAATCCGTTCACTAGGACTTTATAGCATGGATTTATTATGTTATCTTCTCGAATCGCGATTCACATTTAGGTAATTGTTTCATCCATTAACTTATGAAATGTTATCGTATATATATAAATATATAGGTAAAAGATAGCTCTCCGATTTCATCAGCCACCTGAATTGGAACACTGGAATTAATCCTCAGTAAAACAAAGTAATTTCGCATTTGAGACTTCATAAATTTAATAGATTCAAATAAATTATATTATCCAATATTCTGTATAAGAATCAATAATTTCCGAATAATTTATTTCGGCGACGGCTGTGCTTATTATTATTTAAAAAATGTTTAAATTTTTTTAACATAAATAAACCTATTCAAAGGGATTATTATTATTTAGCTGTCAATAGGTATTAGGTATGCAGGAATATAAATAAATTCAATCACTCAAAAAAATTGGGGCAAAATGAAACGTACCTGTTGATAGGAATTACATGTATCATACTTATACGTATTGGAATAATTATAATTAGGCAGAGGAAGGGGGCTAGGGCAGAACACATCGTCAGTGTCTGAATAGAATTGTATCTGAGAATCATGCTTCTTATCCTTTGTTGGTGTAACATCTTTTTCTGGGAAAGGTATAGAAATGGGTTCACTGATCAGGCTCTCTTCATCTTTTATATCTGAAACATGAATTAAATGTATTAAGAGATAAGAGAGTCAGTCATATTTACCATACCGTACGTACCTCCATTATTATCTACATTATCAAGATTATTGCTATCCCATGAGTGAACTGCACTGTCAACACTCATTACACCATCTGGGCTTGAATAGTTACATCTCTCATCCATTTGCGATCCGAGACCGCAAGAATTTTCTCTTGCATCGTGGGAATATTCATTTCTGAAATCGGATCTCAGTTCTGAAAAATATGACACAGTTTAGAAGAAAGCAAACTTCAATATACTAATCGATATATTATCTTGGGAAATATAAACGCTTAAGAGTTTTTCCTGCGTATGCAGTTCCAAAATATGACCATTGATTTTTTTTAAATTTCATCTGCTGAAACTGTTATGATACTTGTTGATATTTCATGTGCTTTGAAATAAAAAGTAAGAGGAAACATAAACGTAAGAGCAATGGGATCACCAATAGGTATAACAAAAGAAGAAGTCAAAAGCAGTAATGCCGTAAAAACCGCTATATTTTTTTATTCTTCGTGGGGAAAAATTGGAAATAAAAATTCTCTTATGAAATCATATGTATTTTATCGATATCCGTTGGAATTTTTAAAATCGGGCCAGATCCCAACTTTTTGTTGTGAGACTGTAACCCCTTTAGCTTCGCCTCGGGGTAAAAATGGAAGATCATAGGGACCTGGAGAGATATATGGGGCACTAATCAAACTCAGAAGCAGTAAATTAAACGATCACCTATCAAAACTGTTCCAGACATGCATAAATAAAAATGAAGTACCGACAGAGTGGAAGATCCGTTATTTAACAACAATATTTAAAAAAGGTGATAGAAACAAATGTGAAAACTATCGAGGTATAGCAGTGACAAGTACACTGAGTAGAATATATGGAAAAATATTTAAAGCCAGAATCGAAAATGAATACACAAACAACGAAGCAGAAGAACAAGCAGGTTTTAGAACGGGAAGGTCGACGGTAGACCACTTATTTACTGTGACCCAAGTAATGGAGAAAAAATATGCTACAATCAAGAGCTACACTTGCTCTTTGTCGACTTAAAGAAAGCGTATGACGTACCCCTCAGTAGGCTATGGAACTCTGTGGAAAAAAGCAATATAAATGCAGAGTTGATTAAAGCGGTAAGATCATTATAGGATGACACAAAAACAAAAATAAAACGAGGAAAGAACATCAGTGAAGGATTTAAAACAGATAGAGGACTTAAACAGGGATGTTGTCTGTCACCAACTCTTTTCAAAATATACCTAGAACAGGCACTAAAAAGTTGGAAGAGGAATAGTGTGCCCCTTGAGAAATGGGAATTGGAAGTCAACTTGTCCAAAACAGAATATATGTGTATAGGAGGAGAACAGCGGGATCTTATACTTAACATTGGACAAACAATAAAGCATTGTACAGAGAATAAATATCTAGGTATGAAGTTGACAAACAACGGAGATCTAACAGAAGCAATAAAAGACCGAAACACACAAGGAAGAAAGGCAATATCACTACTAAATAGCGTACTTTGGGATAGAAATATTAGTAATGAAAACAAAACAAGAATTTACAATACAATCGTAAAAGCAATAACTACCTACTCCTTAGAGGTATGGCCACTAAAAGAGACAACAAAGAAAATGCTGAAAATAACAGAAATGGACAATTGGAGAAGAGCGGCGGGCAGGTCAAGGATGGAAAGAATACCAAATGAGAGAATCAGAGAAATAATGAACGTCAAGCATTCAATAGTGGACGACATTCAAGATAAACAATTGGTATGGTTTGGGCATGTGCAACGAATGCCAGAGACAAAAATACCTAAACAAGTGATCCAGTGGAAATCAGGCGGAAGGAGGAACCGTGGAAGACCCAAAAGAAGCTGGAGAGAGGGAGTAAATGAAGAGATCCAAAAACTAGGACAGGAGGAAGAGGCAGAACGTAGAACGTTATGAACCGATATTTATATATATATATATAAATATATATATATATATATATATATATATATATATAATATATATATATATATATATATATATATATATATATATATATATATATATATATATATATATATATATATATATATATGTATATATATATATATATATATATATATATATATATATATATATATATATATATATATATATATATATATATAAAATAAAAAGTTAGTTTAAGCGTCCCTCTCATGTGTTTGACCAAAAAGCCATAAAATCTTAGTGAATATGTTCTGATTTCTGTTGAAGAACCACTGTAAATTGGTTTTGTTGACGTGAATGTTGTTCTTTGAAAAGTAACATATCCGAACACCTGGGTCTCAGATGGGGCACCCTTCTTAATGCAAATTTGTAGTTCACAGTAGTTCATAGAGAAGAGATATCTATTCAACAATCCATTTATCCCATATGAATGATTAACAAATGATGTAGAAATATGTACTTTCACCATTTATGATTTGTTTTTCATCATATTTAATATTCAAACAATATATAATGTAAGTACCTACTTTTCAATTCAGTTTGAAAATATATCCAGCAAAATAATTGGAGTAAAAGCTGAAGCTGTAGAATGTCTTGCATAACTTTTTCATGCTGCCTGATTTCTTATAGTCATAACATAATACATCGTATATGCAATTTGAAATTTTGATTTTGTTTTAAAAATTTTGAGGGTTGGTAAATTATTATCTATGTTGAGGTCGGTAAAAATATAATGCAGTGGCAATTTCTATTCAATATTAGATATTTCGAAAATTCAAGTTTTTTGTCTTGGAAGAGTTATGAACTCACCTGCTGTCTTTAAGTTTCGTGCAATTTTCAGCTGTACTCTATCTCCTGAGTTTTGAAGTAGTCTTATAGCGTCTGATAATCTTCTGTGTTCTAAATTTTCTTTGTTTATGGCCAGAATTCTGTCCCCCACATGAAGGGCGCCAGTTTTTTCTGCTAGACCACCTACAAAACACAAACAAATTATTTCAAGTATCATTTAATCAAAAAGAAATTATTTCAAGAACTTAATAGTTGATACATTACTTCGGTCAAAGCCACAGATATTAATAGAAATTTTTTCATTCGATACTGCTATGTAGAGAAACTTCTGTGAAGATTAAACGCACTGAACCTAATTAGACTGGTTTAATTAATGGAAACAATATACTTATTCTTGTTTTTATTCTTAAAATATGTGTTCTAATTAATAAATGTTCAGTGGTAAGCAAAATTAGGATAATTCCCTATTATTTAGATACCATGTTTGTGACATTGCAAATCGTAATTTTAACTTCTTGGGTAATCACATGCAGAGTTATTTGATTAGAACGTTTAAAAAAATAATAAAGCATGAGAAATATTCACCTTCCGTTATTCTGGATAAAATAATCGGTTCCATAGAATTTTCACTTCCTGAAATTGTTATTCCCAAAGGACCTCCATATCTGTGAAGTTCCACCGTATAAACGATACTATCCAGGAATAAGTTATCTCCTTCCGTTTCCGTTTTCTCAATTTTCAAAGTGACTATTTCATTGGTCGAATGCTGAATGATATCGAATGCCGATTCGACAGAATGGTGTGTCAAAGTTCGATTGTCGATAGCTAATAAACGATCTCCAGCGTGCAGTGTACCGGTTCGATGAGCTATGGAACCTTTACGAATTTCAGATATGAGAAAAGGCTCTTCTGGTGCAACTTTCGATGCTGAAATAAAAAGAAAGACGTGTCTATGTGAATTATTTCGATGGTACAGATTGAGTTGTATTAGTTGAATGAATTTTCAGATTAAAAAATACCTAAAAACCTCGACAAGTTATTGAAATACAGCAATTTTTCATTTTGCTCGCTTATCCTGATATGCTGTTACCAGTATGTCAAAAACTCCATACAAAAAAGTAGCGATTTCAATATAAACTTTTCTGATAAAACTCAGAGCCATTGCTACAATGTCTTCTGGATGAATCTGATTTAAGAATTAATAATTATCCAGCAAAATCGACAAAAAGGTAAAATACCACTATCCATGCAGTTTATTCGAGACATCAAATTGATTTGCATGTCGTACTTTACTTACGTATCGCAAACCAATCGTTACCTACTAAGGGCAAATTACTCGAAACACTGACCGGGAACGGAGTCACTTGCCTCGGCTATGCTGACGACATAGTCATCATGGCCAAAGGTAAATGCGAAGGAACCCTCTGCGACCTCATAGAAAGGGAGCTAGAGACTACCAGAAGGTGGTGCCTCTCGGTGGGATTGAGAATTAACGCATCAAAAACCACAGTGGTACCCTTCACTAGAAGAACAAAGCTTCAGCACTTAAGGACTATTCGTCTCGACGGAGCAGACTTAGAATGGCAGCAAGTTGTGAAGTATCTAGGGCTTACCCTAGACTCAAAACTACTCTGGAACATGCACGTAGAAAAGATCGTTAACAAGGCAAAATCATCACTGATGGTGTGCAGGAACATCGCAGGAAAAACGTGGGGCTGTAACCCATCAATACTGCGATGGATGTACACCATGATAGTGAGACTTATGATCACCTACGGAGCAGAAGTGTGGTATGGCAGAACCGAACTCACCACAGCAAAAAAAACCTTGGAGAAAGTGCAAAGACTAGCATGTCTTTGTATAACAGGAGCAATGAGATCGACTCCAACAGCAGCACTAGAGGTCGTTCTGGACCTCACTCCTCTCCACATCATGGTGAGGAGAACTGCTTGGGGAGCAAACCTCAGGTTGGCTAAAGTTGGACTCAAAGGTGCTGCATACGGTACAAGGGACTCAACCCTTACCGGAAGTGCACACCTTGCTGACCTCCCAACTGACGAAATTACCAGGAAATTTAGTTTCAAGAAATTATTTCGAACGGAACTAAATACCAAGAAGGAATGGAGCATAGAATCCATTCGAGCACTGGAGAAGAATACCATAATATGGGCCTCGTACCAAATACTCAGAACCCATGGGCCAGTTCCCCAGTATTTTTCGAGCGGAAATTCACGCCATAGGAAGGTGCATTCAGTTCAACCTCGATAGGAAACACCGGAAAAAGGAGATTGCGATCCTCTCCGATAGCCAAGCAGCCATCAAAGCGTTGAGCTCTTATAACATCAACTCAAAGATGGTTTGTGAATGCCTAGACTAACTAAACGATCTGGGCAGGAACAACAAAGTGATCCTCCTCTGGGTGCCGGGGCACGTCGGAGTGAAGGGTAATGAACCAGCAGACACCCTGGCACGAAAGGGTGCGTCAACGCCACTAATCGGGCCAGAACCTTTCTGCGGACTTGAAAAATCTTACATCCAAGAAGAACTCAATAAAGCTGAAGAAGCAATGAGAGCAACATACTGGCAACGACTTCCAGGACTGAGGCAGGCCAAAGATCTTCTCGGAAAGTTCAACCGAGCAAGATCGAAGACACTGATTAACCTCAGCAAAACTAGTCTAAAGACAATCACAGGATTTCTTACGGGGCATTGCAGACTCAAAGAACACCTAAGGAAGCTAGGTTTAGAGGGGGACAGCACCTGCAGATTCTGCAAGGAACGTCCAGAAACACCCAACCATATACTGATGGAGTGCTATGCTGTGCACCATGAAAGACTGAACACACTGGGATCATACCAGCTGACTGTAGAAGAAATACCACGAATAGACCCCCTTAAAATCCTCAAATTCCTGAAGGTATTGAGGCTTGAGGGGCTGCTGTAAAACGAGAACACATCGAGAAGCAGAAGAAGATGGGGCACAATAGATCTAATAAGGTCGCAGCGCATCGGTCACCATCCACACCTACCAATACCAATATCAATACCTACTAAGGGTGAATTTACTGAACCACCAGATTGACTTGATTTATTCCCCTATACTTGATATATTCAAACCGTAAGGGGGCATCTATTAATTACGTGAGATAATTTTGGCGATTTTTCGATCCCCCTTCCTTCCTTGGTGAGATGTGAGATTTTGCTCGACCCCCTCCCCCCTCCTCGAGCCTCTCGTGAGATTTTTTGAAATACGTATTGATTATGTAAATGAGTTAATCTGTGCTCGATTCTATTAGATTTATTGAAAGAAACCATTTTCTTATAATTTTGTCTATTTATGACTAGAATTTAATATGACGTAGCATAGAATCACAATGAGATTTAACAATAACATACCTAAATGGGAACTACTAAAATTTGTAAACAATATTCACCTTAATTCAATCATATGATCTCAAGTGTGAATACTACTTCAACACTTTTTATTCCACCATAACTTCAATAAAAAATTCTATTAGTTTAAGTAAATTAGTAATAATGAAACAATTGTTGTAATAAGCCATAAAGAATTTTTTTCAGTGAAAATTATTAGTGCATCGTATATTTATTATAAAAGGTTATAGCATTATTTTTTGTGAATAATTTTCCCATCGTACGGTATATGAAAAAGAAATATTCTTTCCAAAAAAAATCACTGCATAATTAAGCCGCGATGAATATTATCATGTTACTGTTAGTGCAAAAGGTCGTATGTAAAAATTGTCCATTTTCATTTTATTTGTGCTAAAGGTGACATTTTGCAGTCTGCAACTGCTACAAAAATATCGTATGTCATCAGCTGATCTATTATAAGTTATGGTTAAATGTAAAAAAGTCGTATGTTGTGCAGCTGATTTTTTTTACTGCAAAAAGTCGTATGTAGAACATAACGTTGATGCACAACAAAGAGGTTAGGTTACTCACACGTGCTGTACTGTTTAGTTGATGTTTATTGTTCATAAACAATTTGTGTTAAAAGTGAAAGAATCCAGATCAATTAAGGTAAGTTTATTTTATTTATTTTTCTTTCGGTTAGTTAGTTTGAAAGTGTGTTAAGATAAAAAACGAAAACAAGATACGTAGGTTAAAATCACTTAATTCTTATACTTTTAGTTTAAACACACATGTCTTAAAATTTAATCAATATTTGGCTTTTTCAGTCATTCAATTATTAAATAATGAACACCTCTATTATTAAATAATAAATGAAGCTGTAGTCGTGATGTTTTATTGAAGTTTTTGTTTGAATTGCAAAATGTCGTATGTTAAATTTTCCTGGCTGTTTGAGGTTATTTGATGGGGTGTATAACATACGACTGTAACTCAATAACAATTGAGCGTACAAGCTTTTTTTAGTAATCGTAAACAAAAATGCTTTCTCAAATAAACATCAATAAAATAATTAACTAGTAGTTCTGTGAATAGTAGACATCACTCTCAAAGCACTAGGTGCGTCGACTAAATTTCTACGGTTAAACAATGATAAAAAGCGGTTCAAACCTAATCATTACCCTCCCCCCAGCTCTCAACCCCCCGCCCAAGCTTTTACCTCCTCTCAAGCTTTTACCCTCCCGATTAGAAAAATGATATTTTATATTAATATAATTATCCAATTGAATTCCTTTGTTTCAGAAGAATGCTGTCAAGGGGGAAAATGTTGGTCAACATGGCCATATCCAAAAGTAACCCACCTGCTACTCATAAATGTGAAAAAAAACATATCATTATCCGGCGAGGTACATGAAGGTGACGCACTTGCTGCTAGTGTCAACAAAAGGGATCTACCAGTTTCTGCTGTCTACAAAAGCAATTTCCTGAATGAAAAAATTTTTGACGAGAGTCTGCAAGAATGTTTGTTTTCTGCTTCAGACTCTGATGAGTACCAGCCTTCTTCTTCAGACTCTAGTGAAGATGAATATTATCAGTAGGTAATAATATCACAAGAGCATCGAAAATAATCGATTATACTACCGAGTCACGAGACGTATTTTGCGAAACACCACGAGAGCGCAGCTCGAGTGGTGTTTTAAAAAAATACGCCTAGTGACGAGGTCAGTATAATCGATTATTTTCGATTGCTCGAGTGGTATTCGTTACGATTATATAACGAATAAAAAATATTAATTTTTTTGACAAACGTCAAAACACCGTGAATATGAAAATATATATACATTTTGACACGAGGCGAAACACCAAAACGATTAAATCACGTCATCAAGGGTATATTCACTTATCTATACTACGTCGTTATGCAAAATTCACGGATTCTATTGGCTTATTCATACCATGAGTTATTATATCATTAATAATATCCCTAAACAGAGGCAAACAATTTTAATCAAAGGGAAACTGGTCAAAAGAAACTACCACACAATCTAGGTCACACAACATTGAATGAATTGAGTGTTCGGGTGAAACTTCAGAATATTAATCAGGGAGTTGATGAAGTTCAAGAACTAGCAGAAGATGGTTCAAATGAGGGAGAAGTTTTAGCTCCAGCAAAAAAATCAGAAGGGAGAGAATGTGAATCGTAGCAAATGGAGTAGAAATTTAAATGCAGCAAAACGTAGAAGTGGAGAAAAATATTTGGGTTTAAAAAAACAAGATGAAAGTGGTGAGTATAAACTTTCTGTTGAAAGGGATGAAAGAAGATTATCATTTTTTTTATGATAATCTCCAGCACAGCAATTGCTCAGAAACAATGTGCCTTCACATTATTAACCAATGAATCTGATCATTTTGAAGATTTAGGATTTAATAGTTTCAAATCATTTCTAACTTCCTCATCAGAAACATGAAAGTTGAAATCTGAAACAACACCAATTCTCACGTTTCTGATACGGAAGCTAGAAATACGTCGAAACTTAAATGATAACCTTTTTCAATATTTATTAAATCAATTGTATAATTTTTCACTTTCTTTGTACAAAATGTTTAATTAAAGTTGTTTATAAATGTCTTTTATTTTTTTAAATCAGTTTATTTGGATGTTTTAATATGGTTTTAAATTCTCCTTGGTTTGATAATTATCTTACAAATCAAGCGCGAAAAGATATGTGCCAAAATGCAAAAGGTTGTATGGTTAATTTAGGCTCAAACATTAATTGCAGAGTCCTATGTTGATATGCAAAAAGTCGTATGTCAAATTAAGTTACAATTTAAAACTGAAAAAAGTCGTATGTTACTGTAATTATCTTATTTATCAATTTAATGTTTTAAAAGTTACATTATACATTAGTTACTATGGAAAAAGGAGACAGAAATATAATAATGAAATCATACTAATTAATCATACGGAAATAATCAGTTTTTATTTTCAAACGTACGATAAAACGTCATTTCTCGATTGACAGGATCATCGAAAAGTTCTATTTCTCCGCCAAGGCGGAGAAGTGTTGCTATGCAACACTTTTCCGGCCGGCGGCAGGAAAAGATGCAAAGATGAATTGGTAACCACGAACAAAAAAATCTCCAATTCAAACGTCATTTTTATTCTTTAAACTTACATTGAATGTACAATTGGTCAATGTTGCATTTTGAAAATTAAAACCATGTAATAATGAACTGGTAGGATTCTGTATCGGATTCTGTTCAAAAGCTTATGCCTCAATAGAGTAATCTGAGTTGCTGGTTCCAGGGAATTCGTTGACGCTCAATATCCTACCAGCAATGTCATTCTTATTTCGCAGAGAATCCTCGATATAGCCTTCTGCTACACTACTTGACTTCCAACCTCCGTGTCGTTTCAAAGACTCAATGTTGGCTCCTCCATCTACAAGTAGTGTAGCAGAAGCCTCAATGAATGACCTGTGTATTCGCTTGGATGATTCATTTGCAAAAAAATGGCAACCTTTCTTGGAACACTTCCTGTACTATGTATTTCCATCACAGCTCTGTAGCATTTTCCATATTGATATTTGAAGAAGAATCTATTTTCAACGAAATCGTTTGGTCTTAGCGCAGTGTATCTCCGATAAATATTTAGATTATTCTCCCCGATAACTGTGAATGTTCGAACTTTTCTCGTTTTACTATCAGGAATATTAACTATTATAATATTTCCCTTGTCCTCGATATCTGTACTTTTCATTTTCACCAGTTCCTCACATCTGCAGGCACCAGCTATTCCGAATAATAAAACAATCTGAAACAACCACGTGATCAAAAATACAAAATTAAAATTACTTGAAATATGATAGTTACCTTTAATCCTAAATATGAATCATCCGGTGCTTCGAAGAGAAAACGTTCGAACTCTTCCTTAGAAAAAACTCTTGATTTTTTTGGAAGATATCCTTCATTGGACTTTTTCAAAAATATGCGCAACTTCAGATATTTACCAATATCTATTTCATGTTTGATCGCTAGTTGCGACTTTATCATTGAATATTGGGCCCACAAAGTAGAGGATTTCCATTTTTTTTCTCTAGCCATTGAATTGATATGCTAGAAGCACATTCTCTTGGTAAACTGTCACATTTTTCGAATTGCACCAATTCACGAAGTTATCAATATGCTGCAGAATATTTTTCAATAGACTTCGACGGTCCAAGGATAGACTCTGCTTCTTTGGCCAAAACCTCAATTTCTGAAGACACATTTTCAACTTTAAACCACTTCTCACCAGGTTGCGAATTAATAACTATCATATTATTTTACTTTAAGTATATCTGTCAGAATCAATTTTGTGTGGCAACCGTAACTAGGAAAATGTTCCATAATTCTTAACGATCGTAAGTGGATAGAATTATGTGCGTAAATGTGAATCGATCCAAAAATGGATATTCAGATTTTTATGAATTTCAAAACGTTTGAAAATAAAATAACATATTTCATTCGGAGTAGAAGAGACTTTTCATGTGTGAAAAGTGACACTTCTCCTCCTTATGAAATAATATACTATTATGCTCCCCTGTAAAGTAATTAACTTTTACATACGACCTTTTGCACTAACAGTAACGATGTATGATTAAGCCATATTTTAGTGGAGAAACATTTTTTACTTAATTTAACGCAGTTTTCTCACAATTTTATACTGTTTTTTGTGAGGAAAAAATTACGCGATACGAGACCACCCCCTCCCCCACGTGAGATTGAGTGAGATTTCTCCCGACTCCCTCTCCCCCCTAAACACCTCACGTAATTAATGGATGCCCCCTAATATATTCTATGAATATTTGAATTATCAATTTGGAAAATCCATTTTAGTAACTAGTTCTTTATGTCTTTTCTGCAGAAGCTATTATATCTAATAACTCTACCAGGATTTCTTCACCCCTGGAGAGATAATAATTTTCTATATTTAGTTCTGAACTCAATCTGCCCGATGATGGTCGTATGAGCGAAATTACAATGGCAGTATGTAAATTTTAATAATTTGTGATAACAAACATAGTAAAAAAAAGGTTTTTATTTGTGTTATCATAAACATTAATAATTGAATGTTCATTTTTATAGAATTTCCTAACCATTCATTCATTTATTTAATTTTTCATTCAATAACTCTCAAACGTTTTATCATTTAGTTACTCTCAAACGTTCTTAATACCCATATGTCATTATGTCCGTTTTTTAATAGTAGTACATAATATTTAGTGAAAGAAATTTCGTTCCAACGGGGTTCCGACAACAACTCCCGCGTCTTTTTTCATACTAATCGTGAATTTTAGAAACTTAGCAAGTAATTCCACCTCATGACAGCTTTTTCGATCCGAATATAGATCTCACTCATTCGAGGAGGGTACAGCGGAAAAACTGTTACGAAAATCAGTAGTGAAACAAGAAAAGATTTCACAAATCACTCATGTTCGAATGTACAAAATTGCTGGAAACTAGCATGAGAAAATATTTAAATCCACGAGGTTATTGTTTAGTAAAAAACATAACAGTTTGATAGAGAAAACATGTTTTGGTGGCTCAGGTTGTTTCTATGAAATCTGTTAGAAGTGAGTGAGTTAGAACATACCTATATGATGAAACTCTGCTTTTATGCGAAAAGAACCATATAAATGTGACGTTTTGATATTTGGGGTGGGGGATGCATCTGCGGCCAATAATTGAAAAGTAAATAAAAGTCGGCCGCAGCCGCATTACCACCCAAATATAGGAGAGGTTTTATTATTATTATTGTGAATGTTAGAAATATTAAGTGAATCTAGTGTTGAAGAAGGTTGCGAAACCTTATAACTTCCCATATTCAAATTAATTAGCTAGATTATACTATGTAACCCCCCATAAAGATTCCATAAACGTATTTTCATTCATTCATTCTTACACTAAAGAAACTTACATTGAATAAGAGGGGTATTAGAAGTTATACCAAAGATTTAAGAAGTCCGTGGGAAGTCCACTGAATAAGTTTTACCTGTAATTGTTATTCCTAATCCAGGCCCTCTTTTCGCTAATTTTACAGTAAAAATTCCACTAGAGGGCACTATTGTGTCTGCTACATCAAATTCAACTTCTAACGCGACTTGGCATGTGTTGTTCATGTCATTGCCGCGATCCAAAATGGACGATATTTCTTGCAGCGTGAGATTGTATTGGTGATTTACTGTAACAATTCTATCACCTACCTGAAGGCACCCACATCTGAAATAGAAGTTTTATATATTAGTTGAAATATTAAAAAATAACTACTCGAATATATTTATATATCTTAGAGGCTAAACATTGATATTGAATTATATTCCCTAGGAAAAACAAGACAACGAATGCTAGGAATTATAGAAATAAATTGATTTTATTTTATACATTTAAATGTTCAATATCGCCCTCCTATAGTAGAGAATTCTAAATTCTAAAAAAAAAATTCAAGCCTTTCTGTGATATATATTCGATATATGCAGTAAGACATTTTGGTCAACTCGTAGAATACATAGCCTAAAAATTCAAATAGATGCTTGATTATAATCATAATATTGTTCTTATAATTTATTCTTTTTTTAAAGAAGAAAGTAGTTAGTTAACGTTTTAACGAACCTATATGCTGGAGAATCGGGGAGAATTCTAGATATAATAATATCGGCTGGTTTGTTGTCTGAGTGTTCTCCCACAGAAACGCCTAGGCCATAACCTGTTCCTCGTTCACTATACATGGTGATGTTCAAAGTTTCTGTATGACACACTCCCATATTGCTAGAATAACCATAGCAATTTGCTCCTGAAATTACACAATGGTTTATCAAAAATAAGCAATACAAAATACTGTTAACAATTTGATCTAAAGTTTCAGTCACAACTTGGCTGCTGAAAGAAATATAGCAACTAGAAAAAACTAACTTTTTTCTTATGGCATACAAACAAAGAATATGAGGATATGAAGTTCTACATCAATGGATATTATCTAAATTGATTTTATGAATTTTGGTAGATATCCAATTTACCGTACTCACCTAGATCTCCTTCGAATGACTTATGATTTATGCTTTGTCGATTGGAAATATTTCTTCTTCTAGAACATCTAGAGTTGATTGTGCTATAACCACTCATACTTGGACTATGGGGATATTGACCTGAGAAAAATACAGATCATAGATTTGTTCCTTTAATTTTTTGATTATTTGATAGTAAATAGATGCATAAGGTGGTGTGGAAACTCCCAGATATGTGTAAAGATTATTAATTTTTGATCCACGAATACTTGAATCGAAATATATTTCAGGTACCAACTCAAGCACTCTAAGTCAAAATTTATTTCTTCTTAGCTGGTTTCTTTTTGTACAACTTAAAGTGCTCCAGATATAAATGACAAAAAAGATCCGGATGTGTTTCATCGTTCTCGGAATTGAATCGCGAGTTGAAGCTGAGGTTCAAGTTACGCACCTTTGGACATAATTGCATATACATTGGTGTAGTTTTGAATACCTCTTGCCATTCCAGATGAACTGACTCATCCCTCATACGATTTCTCTTAAGCACCATCTCTTTTACCCTCTCAAAAATGGTTCCATATTCAGGAGAGATGGGCATAACCAACACCTCCTAAAGAACAAAGGCCTCGGGGCTTGCGCGTGACGTCATTCAATCTAGGCTGATTTTATTAAGCATTGTATATGAGCACTATGATAATATTTATGATAAAATGAGTTCGATAAGGGATATTTAATAGGTATTAAGGGTTTCCGGTATAAACAGGGCTGCCAGACATGAACTGAACCCTTAGTCGCGCCCCATTCGTTTATTTTTTTCGGGAAAACGAAATTTCAAACCAAAAACCCAACTTTTCTGATAACTTAATATGTGTCATATTTTTATGTTAAAATGGTCATATTTATACAAAAATTTAAGATATATTTTTATCAAATTAAATAGTAGACCAAATTTCTCTTTTTTTGAAACATTTTGGAGAACTGTGACTATATAATTTAGAAATTTATTTTGGAAAAAATTATTTACAAATTCAGATGTTAAAAACTACTTTAATTAAAAAACGTTGATAACCTTATTTTGTGCATTATAAATGTGATAATACATATATTTGAAATAAAATCTATAAAAATTAAGTGTTAAAAAAAGTAAAATTAAATTTAGATGTTATACCTAATTTAAATAGTGTAAAAAAATTAACATTGGAATAATTGAAAATGAACTACTTTTTTGAAATATTAGAGTCTAAATGTTGAAATAAATTTGATAGATTGGTTTCGCTTATATTATTTTTGCTTTTTTGTATTTTTGTTGAGATTTGTTTGTTTTTTTTTAAATTTTTTTTGATGTTGCAACACTCGCTGGAAGGATTATGCCATATCTATAAATGTAGTGTTTAATCATGCTCTCTCTACCCATCTCTCAGAAAACTACTTTAAGCCTTAAGTACTAAAAGTTTGCAGTTTTCTTTTATTAGTTTTTCGAGGTCGGTTATGATTAGTTTTCGAACAATAATTGTTAGGAATGTATTGGAAATGCTACTAGAAAGATTTTCAAAATATAAATTTTTGAGTGTGTCTGACAATTTTCAAAAGGAGCTGAATATTTGTTTTTAATGAAGTACCTCGAAAACAACTCACAAAGAAATGATTTTTTATTGTATATATCCAGAAGGTCTCTTCATGTTCGTAAACAAGTTTCTTAAATATAATATAAGCTGTTGAAACTACATTTACCACCTGTTCACAGGGATATAAGAGAGCACCACGATTTAAGGATTCTATTAAATTATAAGAATCCTCTACAATACAAGGTTCATCCAAAGTTAAATTTTTTTTACAACATGCGCAATTGATTTTTTTTAAAAGAACATAGCAACAATATCCTGTCAAATATGTTATTACTGGCAATTCTGATGTAATAGCTTCAGTATCACACTCTTCTATTAAAATTTTGTTCAACACATTATCAATTTGTTCTAAGTTTGAAGAGGTTTCTGCGGGCTGTGATTCCAGTTCAGAAATTCAAAGAATTTATTTATATTAATGTCCCCATAATGTCGAGAGCTTAGAGACAGAATTGATTGAATTCTTAGCCTTTTCTCTGATTCATAAAGCTGGCGTACTGATATATGGTAATGCCCACCGGCTAATTGCCTGTATTTTTCCAAAACGTCCCTCCAACGGGTCTGTTTGAAATTACCTAGCAATACATAATTCATGCCCAATTCAGTTAAGCAGTATTCAGATACCTCAAGAAGCCCATGTATGGTATGACTTAAAGCTGTGTGAGTTTGTCGACTCAGTGTATGAGAAATCTAGATGAGTTCCAAGTATCTAACCAATTTAGCATTTTATGTAAGAAATAAAACTTGGGATCATTATTAAAGGATGTTAATAGCTCTTTGGTAAAAGGTTCTTGGTATTTATCTAGTAAGTGTTTGCCCTTAAGAGGAGTTTTTTACATTAACAATTTTCCACCAAGTCCATATAATATTAATAAATTCAGCAGTGTCTTGTGAGAAGGGCAAATTGTTAACAAAACCTTTTAGTGCTTCTATAACAAAGGGATTAAAGATCTTTAGAGAGCCAGTTTAACATTTTGTCTTTCTATAGAAGATGGAAACAAGGCTTTTAAACTGAGAGAATAGCCATGTTTTAATAGTTTGTCTCTTTCCAGTTCATGAAGTTTTTTAATTACCGAAAAGCAAGCATATTTTGCTTCGCCTGTCTCAAAGTCGGGATAAGAAAATGTTTGTCCAGGTTTTGAATTAAGCCAGTTATTAAAAATACACTTAAGTAATGAACAGTGTCAAAAAAGGTAAAAAAGAGGCCTTACTGGGTCAATAGGATGTGGGAAACTATACTCAACTGATTAAGGGGTGAAAAATTACTCATTGCTTTACTGTTTATTGCATTATTATCACTTACTACGCAAAAAACTATGTAACAATCTCTTCCAAATTTTCTACGATTGTTTTAATAAAGTTATATAACATTTCAGAATTTATCACAGACACAGGAGATATATGAATGACTTCTTTAAGGCTTGAGCATGGGCTGGTTATCATAAATGCCACTGCAGATTTTGCTAAATTATGATTATTTAGTGCCGTTCCTACTGTATTGCCAGCTTTGTAATCTAAATAAGGCTCAATATGAATTTCATCGAAGAGCAACACAACATATTTGTCTTTTTCTGTTAAATATTGATGAATATTACGAGCATAAGTTAAAGAACAATTTCTTTCATCATATGTGGATCGGTCAAAAATTTATTACAGATAGATTTGATAGTGTCAGGATGTGGTAAAATAATAGGAGCATGATTTCTCAAATATTTGTACGAATGAGGGCTAATAGTAAATAAAATGGAGCATAAAACAATTGTACTGGGTGAGTACCTATACCTCTCTTTTGAAAGCACATAGCAAAGTCAGTTGTTCCGAAACAAATTTTTAGAGTATCTGTTAATTCAACCGAGCCTTTAAAGAATTTAAAAAGAATATCTATAACAAATTTTAAAAGTCTTTTTGATTTTTTTGTTTTTCGGATTCCTGTTGGTTTGAATCAGGCTCAGGATCTGTCTTGTCACCGCTAGTACTTAGTCGTTGGAAACTCGGTGGCTGGATTATTATTATGTAAGCTCATAGGAAGTGACATCATTGTGTTATCAATCGTCTCTATGATCCTTTCCCAGTTGATTCAAATTACTTATTTTAAATGGTGATTTTGAATTATAAATTGATACACAACAGATTGGCCATATAAAAATGATTCTAGTTTTTAAATTGGAATCTATAACAATTGCCCATGTTATTATAGGGCCAGGTGTATATTGGACCTTAAAAAATGTCAAATTATCAATAGTGTTTTCAGAATTTGAAAGAGAACCTTTTATTGAAAACCACCCTTCTTTAATTTGAAAATTTTTGAATACTTTTAAACACTCTTCAAAAGTCTCAAAACAACTGACCTTTTTAAAAGCAGGTAATCTTCCTTACTTTCCTCTAACGCCTTAAGAAATTGTTGCTCCTCTTGTCCTTAGATTTTTCATCTCTACTTCTACGAAGAAATAGATTTTTTGAACAGTAATTAGGGCAATTTGGAAAAATGGATGGTATGGCATTTCTTTCAAGCGAGATTTTTTTCAAAGTAACTGAAATAATCCTACCTGTCACAGGATCCTGCTCGAATTTATCCATTCAATACACCCAGGAGCAAAATGTAATTCACAAACTTTGGTGTTTTTATTGGGCACTAAATCATCGCGCGGAATAGATCGCAGCCATTTTTGTTTCAACTCGGCATTTTTGGGGAAACCAAAAACATGAACTTTTGGCCCATTATCGTAATTTCCGCGGCATCCCGGTGCACAACACTTAAACGGCATATTAACGGGCTTCTTTCACAACAACAAGATTACACAGAAACGACCTAAAATTGATGAAAATGGAAACAAACGACCTGCCACCGCCGAAACGAACGAACTCTTTACTCTTACAAACACGTGATGCGCGGGCGTATCATCACAAATTACAGTCGCACAACTACAGTTGACGTCCCGCTCGCCGCGATGGCATATCAATATTTCGCAGAGTTACTGCTCAATGCTCTTTTAATGGGAAATCTTCCAGCCTAGATTTGATGACGTCACGACAATTTTTATTTGAGCCCCGAGGCCTTTGTTCTTTAGGAGGTGTTGGCATAACTCACAGCGAGACTATAGGGAACATATGAAGAGTCTATATGGCCAATTTCCAAGTCTCAGCGTTGTGTCATGACAAGGTGCAAAGCATTTTGGACCCTCTGGCCAACCCAAGAGACCTACCGACCAAGAGCACCAATTTCCTACAATCTAGGGATCAGGCCCAATCTAATGATGCCAAACGCTCTACGAGCATTGTGTACAAGATACGGAAAATATTGTGCAACACAGAAGAGTTAATCTTTTGAATGGCTCTCCTGCTCCAAGGTTGGTCCACCAAATGTGGCAAATAGTTAGGAAGGCCCTGCAAAGAGTTATAAAGTGTGCGTATACCATTAGGGTTGACAGCTCCTAGGGGCCACATGGGGTAGATTAGCGATTTTGGTGTTTTTTTAAACAAAAAACTTCTCCCTACAGCTGGAAGTTCAATTTTAATGTTGTGTTGAAACCAAGATCAATTAAATGAATTGATAAGACTTCACTTTTTCACCATAATTTTTTTCTGGAAATTTTCCTCTATGTTACACACTGACAAGATTTGAATATTTTCAATACAAATGCTTGGTTTTATTCGTTGATAATAAGGTTATTAATTTGAAGCAATACATGGTTCTAGAATAAATTCCTTATAGGTACTCGAATAAATTATAGAAAGTAATTCTCACCATAACCGCAGTTTCTGGATGTCCTCTGAATAGCTTGGAATGGCAATATTTGTAAACGCCTCGCTCTCCTCAACATCTTCTCCGCATCGCTGAGAGACTCATCAGAATCCTTCAGAATAACATCATCAATGGCCAATAACTGATCACCAATATTTAAAGCTCCACATCTATCAGCCGTACTACCTTGTATAATATGTCCGATGAAAAAACCACTTTTCATCACCTCATCTAAACCGAAATCACTACTATAGTTGTTTAAAATCACGCCAAAATTCTCATCTTGAACTCTGTCTATTTCGACCAGAAGCGGCCCAGTGGCATACTTGACGGTCTCCATGTTGCTGATTTCGTATTCTATTGTTAGAGTTGTTATCGTGGTACCACGATGGGTTTTCGATAAGCAGCTGTCCCTCAGGAGTTGCTGGGCTTCGACTAAGGTTTTGTTGGTGAGCGACTGGTTGTCTACTTTGAGTACTCTGTCTCCTACACGAATCAGCCCTGTTCTGTAGAAGGATGTTGAATAAACTGATTGAAAAATGTTATATGGGATAGTATTAAATCTCTTTTCTATATTAAATTCTCTTGAGAATGGGTTAATAACTCGGAACATATATGCCAAGTACAAAATTTAATTTTAAATTAATGTGGCTGATACTTGGTGGCAACTAATATTCATTAAAGAGCACTATTGACAAGAATTTCCACTTATATTCAAATTATAATGCATGACGCATTTTTCGAAGTAATACTTCTTCGTCAGATGCTGACTGTAGTAAAACTCTACAGATTCAAATAGTTATATACTAATACTATCATAAGTATCAATGAACTTAAGAAAAAATACATGGGTAACCGAGTTTCGCTTGGTTTAATCAAAATAAAAACATCGATAATGGCATATAGCGCCATCTAACAAAATTTTAATGTAACAGTTGATTATCATCCATCGGCAATAATATAAGTTCCAAAAAAGGTTACTAGATGGCGTTATATAAAATTGTCATTTTTTGTGCAAAATTGCGTTTTTACAAAAATACAATTATATAGGTAAATTTAAGAAGGAAAATCCCTATCTTAATCCAAATCGTTAGAAGCGTTTCCGAGACACCGAAATATATGTACAAGAATTGCTCATTTAAATATATTGAATACTTAGGGAATTTAAATCGAACTGCTACCTGGAATTACATTGTTGAATGAATTGAATAAGGGCTTTTGAGTTCGTTCTACATGACCATTGAGAAGAAAAAACCACGACTTGAATATTCATAAAGATTCTAGGAAAGTTAATTCTGAACTCTTATATAATTTTAGTGAGATTTACTCAGGCTAATTATGTAATTTTAATATATTAGTTTCATAAATATATGTTAGAATATTTTGCAGTAATCTTACGTGTATTTTGTAGTAATCTTATGTGTGGATATTATAACTAGCATGTTAAATAACTCTGACCATGCAGGGTATTTCCCAAGGTATAAGTGCTTAGTTTTTAGTGGAATTAATTTTTAAACTTTCAATCAAAGCTGATAGCCACCTAGGTACTAAATTTTTTCGATTCTATTCGCAGAAGATACGTTCATCCATGAATATGTATTTTATTTAGAAATTATTGCTTCTACGGAAACGACACAGGTAAAAACGTTAAATACTAACACTCTTTTCCAAAAATATTTTCAAATCAAGGAATTTTATTTTGTTAAAAAGTGCTGGTGAAAAATGGAATATGGGTTGCACGTTTGAGCCGTTAAACAAATCACAACAAAATTGAAAAAATATTCATAGGTACCTAGTCCTATTATTAGTAGAACACGCCCACAAAATGCTTATTCATTCAAATCTTCAGCAATTTTAATTAAAAATAATGATAATGATTTTTTGAAGCTTGTAACTTTTCAAGGAAGGGCGAAAGAGTTTTTGTTTATATGAAATACTCCCTTCAAAATTCAACAAGGAATCACCTCCTAAAAACTTTGGTACTTATTTGGAAACGCCCTGTATAATAAGATGAATTAATTAATGTATGTGTCCGATACCTTGCTGCCGGTCCGTTGGGCCTAACGTGGGTAACTATCAGAGGCCTGCTCAAATTTGGATGGTCTAAAACAGCCCCACCTCGAAGAGTGATGCCGATTGAGCCGTCAGTTCTTTCCAAAGTTACTTCGGTAGTTTTAGTGATTACACTCATGGAATTCTGGGAACCTACCAACAGAGTCATTAGGAATTTGAAATAAACAAGTTTGTTCTTTAAAATATTATGAAATTTTAATTTTAGGTAAGTATCAAATGGAACGAGGTTCCTCATCGCACCTTATACTCCTGACTTAAGCAGTTGAGAGCGTTGCTTGGCGTCCGTGTCAGCTGTATTAGTATATGCGCATGTGTTTTAGAACGCCGAGCAAGTCATAATACTCTTAACTTATTAACCTAATTAAATAAGAACTGATCATATTACTCTTTCAGTCGCGGTGGTCGACAAAATGAACCATCTAATTTATTGCTAACGCGTCATGATGATACTGGGGACGTAGCAGTGAATCAAACATTTTTTCCAAACGTCACAGAAGCACAAAACATGTACCAGTGTGGCAAATATCTATTATTGGTTGTATGCATTCGATTCATCCATTCAACAGTACAGTTTTTAACAGAATGTATACTTATTACCGGAGGACATTTAAGGTTGGGTGCGGTCGTATTTAAAAGTTTATAGCAGAATAATAAGACAATTAATTCGGACTTTTTACTTTAAAAATGCCCATAGATTGTTCCTGATCATATTCACAGATTGGTGAGTGGATGATTTAATTCGGATTGTTTTTATGAAAAATTGAGGGGTAATATATTTGTACCTCTATGCCACATGATCCTAACTAAATATTTTCAGAGAAATGGAAGATCTTCCCTTTGAATTGAAAGGGTAGACACGGGAGGAGTTTCTGGAAGAGTATGAAAATCTTCCATGTGATTCAGAATCAGTTGAAAGTGACCTAAATGATGATGATGATGATGATGAGATGGTCGGTATTGCTGTTGATTTAGATGACATGGTTGGAGTATTAGAAATGGAAAATGATGATGTTCATGACAGTCTAGAAGATGATCCGGAATGGAATATGCAACTGAGTCAACTCAGAATTAAACTTGCTGGTGTAATATGGGAGCAGGTCAAAATATTGAAAAACTCAGATCATCAACCAATCCGAGGATCAAGAAGGAGATGTGCGAGGTTCAGTTCCCAGACAGAACAAGTCGGCGCTAACTGGATGTGCTCAATATGCAATGTACTTCTCTGTCTCTCTGCCAGTAGAACATGCTTTCGGTAGTTTCACGGACAGCAATAGTGGAGTGTCATATAATTTTAAGACACTGTGGTACCACAGATGTACCACCCCACCAGGAGTTCCTCGTGAGGACGGGGAAGATCTCCATATTTTATTTGTCATGTATTTTCATTTTATGTCTCGATAAAAGTATATTCATTCTGAAATATTGAACTTTATTTTTCCGTGACGTATAGGTAAATATTTTCGTTCATCATCAGAGTTAAGTAAGAATAATCCCTAGTTACTTTTGTTTTATCAAAATAAAAAAATTCCGATTGATTTAGGTATCTTGAATATACTGACCGTAGCTGGATAATGTATAACCAATTTCCAACAAGGCATTTCCATCGATATTATCTAAAAGACTATGGACATCCACTGGACGCATCTTCGAAGTGTTGATACCATTGATGCTGTGTATTTTATCCCCAGGTACCAGTTGATCACTTGTTACAGCTACAGATCCTGGTCGAAGAGATCCTATGCTAGGAGTTGATCCAAGATCGGAATTTCCTGTGAAATATTCAACATTAGTAAATGATAGCTCTTGTCTGTAAGAATAAGATTCATAGCTGAATCCGATTTGGTTCAGAGAGTTTCAATATAAAAAAGCAATATTGCCACACAATAATTTTAGATTCTTTGGTATAAACGAACAACAAATTTAGATCCGAGACAATAAACCCTTTTGCCCCAATTGGACATATTAGTACCAACACAGTTGGATTGTAAGGATAACTTCAATTGCACTTGGCTGTCGTTATAATTTTTCTTGTTATTTTTTTATAATTGTTTGTACAGATTTTGTTAAAATTAAGTGAGATACGTTCAGTGTTGATTAGAACGGGATATTACTATTTACTGCATAAATCGTCATATGTAGGAAGTTTTATTATTGGTTTACATATACCTTTGTTTTTTTTACAGTATATTGAGAAAGTTACAGAGTTGAGTTTATGTAGATACTGTCGATAATTTCGGCAAACTGTCTTCAATTAGAGAACTAGATGCCATATCTGGGGAGTGTCAGAGTAGGACCCATTTCACAATAGCGATGAGTCGGATATTTAACATAATTCTTATGATGATTCTGGTGAAAGCGATGGAGGACAAAATATTGAAAAAGATGACGAAGTTAGAGGCCTCTTCACGGTTTGTTTATTTTGATTGCAGGCTGTTCGAATCAATCAGAGTGGGAACCATTTCACAATAGCGATCGGTCGGATATTTATCATAATTCTTATGATGATTTTGGTGAAATCGATGGAGGACAATGCACTGAAAAAGATGAAGAAGATAGACTTCTCAATCACTACAAATTCTTCCCCACTGGAAATCTTCAGTAAACTTTTTCTTCACGGTTTGTTTATTTTGATTGCAGGCTGTTCGAATCAATCAGAGTGGGAACCATTTCACAATAGCGATCGGTCGGATATTTATCATAATTCTTATGATGATTTTGGGGAAATCGATGGAGGACAAAATATTGAAAAAAATGAAGAAGTTAGACGCCTCAATCACTACAAATTCGTCCCCACTGGAAATCTTCAGTAAACTTTTTCTTCAAGGTTTGTTTATTTTGATTGCAGGCTGTTCGAATCAATCAGAGTGGGAACCATTTCACAATAGCGATCGGTCGGATATTTATCATAATTCTTATGATGATTTTGGTGAAATCGATGGAGGACAAAATATTGAAAAAGATGAAGAAGTTAGACGCCTCAATCACTACAAATTCGTCCCCACTGGAAATCTTCAGTAAACTTTTTCTTCACGGTTTGTTTATTTTGATTGCAGGCTGTTCGAATCAATCAGAGTGGGAACCATTTCACATTAGCGATCGGTCAGATATTTATCATAATTCTTATGATGATTTTGGTGAAATCGATGGACAAAATATTGAAAAAGATGAAGAAGTTAGACGCCTCAATCACTACAAATTCTTCCCCACTGGAAATCTTCAGTAAACTTCCTCAAAGTTTGTTAATTTTCGTTGCAGACTGTTCGAATCAGCAATATAATAATACAATCGGAAAGAGGAGTCTATAGGTTTCACATTTGAAATGACTAATACCCTTGGTTGTCCATTGCTAAAATGTTTAAAAATATACGTTTCATTGTATGTATACGTTTCATTATATGTATTAGATTTTCATGTCTTTCTGAATAAATCTTAGTTTTTTCATTTTTCAATAGCACTTACTAATTTTAAGTTGTATTTTCTCAGAAACTAATAGGCTATTGCACTCTATCGAAAGTCAACAAAGAGGTGGGTGCAGTAGTGGTTTTGAAATCCGATTTAGACCTACAGCAACATGATTTTTCTGATTATATTTATATATATATATATATTTTTTTTTTTTCGATACTTCTTTGGTTCTTCAGCAGTCCCCATTGGATCGAGGGGTAGTTGACGTTTTGTACCTGGAGTGTTTCTTGATGCAGAAACCAACATTGGAAGGTTCAAATAATTTCCGAAGTTTTTATGATCAAATTTCAAGCGTTTTTTAAGTTTTCGAGCATTGCTAATCTCTATTGCCATTAAGAATTCAGTTAGAAGGGTGAAAATTTGTATGTGAATTCAGTTTATGTTAGGGAGGTGCTATTTGAGGGACTCAATTATTGGAGAATATGTTGCATTGGACATGGCACTATTGAGAATATTGTTTCTGAATAAACTTTACTCTCCTGAAAAGATAATTGTTTTAAATAGTTTACATTTTTTCTCGAAGTAATTATAAATCTTGATATAAATAGTTAGACTTTTTTCCATTTAATTACTCTCTGTTAATTTATGTAATTGTGTTTCATATATGCCTACATATTATATAGCGAAGGGAACTTCTTTCCAACGACACATCACGTCTTTTTTTTAATAGTGTGAAAATATCTCACCTCTCAGGTTTTTCCAAACAGTTGAGTAAGAAAAGAAGTTTCACAGCACACTGAGTTAAAAATAATAATTTCCTGACCAAAATAGATGGTCGTATTGTAAGCAAAAGAGATACTAATACGCCAAAGTAGCAAGATGTTTCATAACTAAGCTCATTGGCGTCAAATAATATTTACATTGAAGAATACTAATTAACCCCATTCGCTATTAACTGAATCAATCAGTGAGATTAAATTAGCATCTCTAAGATTTAAACAAACCTAACGCTATTTTAACGCCTATTTGTTAGCCCTTAAATATTTTTAGACATTATTTTACCATCTTGAGTTACATTGAATACGACAGCAATCAGTAAGATGATGGCATTTTGAATCAGAAATTGTTAAAATAGATATTTGTCGGATATTAAATTTTTCACAATTTAGACAAAGAGAAACGGAAAGGACAACCCTCGTGATTGATTACTCCCTAAAATATGTGCGAGGGCGGGCTGCTTGAGTTATGGGGAGCAACGCCTTCATCCAGATTATGAAATACACTTTTATGTACAATAATTACGACAACCAAAATGGTTTCAAAATTCAAAGACATACCTAACTCTATAGGTATTGCGCTTTCTTTACCAGGAGATTGAGTTAGGCTTCTATAATATGAAGAGAGTCTTTCTATTAAGCGTACATATAGAACTGAATCAGTTTCATATTCATCTCAAGACAATTCACACCGCATATATGTAAGAACACATTTTGAATTTTTAACTTCACAAAACAAAAGGAATTTTAAGGTTTGTTTTTGATTGAAATTCCTACTATTAGAATTGATTCACCCGATATATTGAATAAAATTTCTTTCTATGTTCCACCACGTTAGTTAAGATGTAATATTATTTTCGGTATACGCTTCAGACATACTAATAACCCTCAGTAACACAAGCCTTGTGGAGCAGAGTTAGTCACCATCTGAGAAACCGACGTTCTGGGTTCGAATCCTGGGTTATGTATGAATTTTTGGTTATGTGTATAAGTTTCAGTGGTTCAATTAATTGAGTAATATACAATGTTTACAAGCACAAGTCTATTGGCCGTGAGATTTTAAAAAACGCTCAGTATTCTCCTTTTATAGTAGAATGTTATGACTATAATCTTTACAACAGTAGCTTTAACAATGACTTCTTTGGTGCGCCTGGGGTTGTGCTGAAAAAGTAATTGAGGAAATATTTCTTGTTGAAATAAATTTTGTTGTTTGAAAGGTTTTTTCTATTGTCTTTATTTCTACTAGTCGTATCATTATTCATTGATCGTTTTTTTGTGACTTCTGAGTTTTTGCGCTCTTCCACAACTTTTTCAGATTAAGTTAGAAAGTTGAAATTTTATACGTGGGTGAAGTTGATTTTAGGACATGATCCTTTGGTGGTTACAACAAACCCATTTTTATGTAGAGCTTTTTTTTCGTGGTTCTTGAGGGTTTTTCACTTTTCGAGATTGAGTTAGCGAGTTGAAATTTCATACGTGGATTAAGAAAGTGCCTTTTGGTAGTTTCAACTAATTTTACTAACCGCCGTCATCTTTATGTAGGGATTTATTGTCCTGTGGGTTTTAAGGTTTTTCTCGAGGGGTTAACCGCGCTAGGAAATCATGTACACTAAAATACTAAATTGCATAAAATTGCAAAAAATTGCATAAAATTGCAAAAAATTCATAAAATTGCAAAAATTTGCATAAAATTGCAAAAAACTGCTGAAAATTGCGAAAAATTGCATAAAATTGCAAAAAATTACAAAAAATCCAAAAAATTTCAGAAAATGCCAAAAAAAATTTCAAATAATGAAACGAAAAATTTGAAAAAAAATTGCAAAATATCGTATAAAATTGTAAAAAATTGCAAAAAATTTCAGGAAATTCATAGAGAAATTTCAAAAAATTTTACAAATTTAATATTTGAACTAAAAATTATATATTATATATAGTTAAAATGTTCAAATAAACAATAGCATACACGCGCCTTGTGGAGAAGAGGTTGATTGACCGGCTGTGAAGCAGGTGTGCTGGGTTCGAATCCTGGGTTAGGAATGGATGTTTGTGTATGTTGTTGAGTTTGAGTGGTTCAATGAAAAAAATTGGTAGCTGGGTAATGTACAAGTCCATAAGTCGTTCTAAACTGGCGTTAAACAGTAGGTCCATAGAGTAAAAAAAAAAGAAGAGAGGTGTCAAGGACACCCGGATGGAACGAAGTTCCTTTCGATTAACTAGTGAAGGAATTGTAATAAAATTGCTGATTGATTTTTATTTTAGTACATAGAAGTATTTAGGAAATTTAGTATTATAGAGAATAACAAATAACGTAAACTTAAATAATTAATTTTGAAATGTGGGGCTAAGAGCTCTTACGAGATTGTAAATGAAAAAATGAAAAAGGCCAGGAGTCACCTCTGGGATTCGAACCCAGAAATACGACACACCAGGTACGCTATGTAATTTTGTAGACCCAAGAGTGATAATAACGAGAGGATAACGTATCGCCACGCTATATAGTTGAATATGAATATAAACCTACAATACGTAGTAATTATTTTATGGAACAAATTTGTAAAGCTTTATCTTTTCATTTTCATTATGCCATATCTGATTCCTGTTGTAATCTGTTCTTTTATACATATAACTTACACAATTATTTCGATGTTTCACATCAATGCATTGGCGACGTAGCGGAGTGGGATTAGAAAGAGACGGAATGAGAGAACGGAAAGAAAGAGAGAGACAACGGCGTGCGCGCGCAAAAAGTGTCGGTACAACTTTTGGTCTTAATTTATTCCGTCTAGCCCCCTTTCGCAACGCGCGATAAGGAACTTCGTTCTAAAAAACTTCAGTTTCTTATAGCCCAGTAAAAATTTGAATTTTTGAAGGCGTTCGCTACATAAATGTTCATAATATTTGGGATAATCGCTTTTAGAAATCAGTTCAGGTAAATCAACTCGAACAAATGTTTTTATTTGGATTATCTTCCTGTTTCAATGCTCTCATAGCGAAAGCATTGTCTATTCCTTGTAATTTCAAAATACTTTTGATGAATTCCGGGATTGTATTACCAAAATATTTCCCGACAATATCCCAAAAATATTCCGGATTAATTTTCCACATTTTCTATTCTACTTTAAAGAACACTTTTTTCTCTTGTACTTGAATCCGTTTCGTAGTTAGGGTATTCCCCGAAAGGTTTGAGGTTTGAGCTACAGTCCAATGTTCCCTAGCATTCAGTTTATACGCGATAACGAACTATAGAGAATATAATATCATGAATATTATGGAAGTTTTCGAAATAATATGAAATAAATGCAAAAATTCCAGAAAAGTTCACAAATTGGTAATAAAATTCCGAAAAATTTTCATAAAATTGCAAAAAATTGCAGAAAATTGCAAAAAATTGCATGAAATTGCAGAAAATTGCAAAAAATTACAGAAAATTGCATAAAATTGCAAAAAATTGCAAAAAATTGCAGAAAATTGCAAAAAATTGCAGAAAATTGCAAAAAATTGCATGAAATTGCAAAAAATTGCATAAAATTCCTGGACGTTGTACACCAAAATTGCACCGCGGTCAACCCCTCGCTTTTTCTCAATTCCACAAGTCCCGAGACAAGTCCTTTAAATTGAATTAGGGCGCAAAAAAATTATATGTAAAAACGAATCAAAATGAAGGTGAAAAAACTCAGCTGCTTACGCGTTTTCATATACTTATACGAAATTTTGTTATCTCGACTGAACTGCAAATTTTCAACTATTGAATAGTTAATAATTAAATTGTTGTTTTTGACTTGATTGAATCTGAGTTAAAATTATGGTTTCATGGTTTTCTTTTCAATTATTGCTTTAATAAGGTTTCGTTTAGAATTACTATTGATTGCAATTAACATTTCTTACTTATTCATGTATTTATTAAGCTATTGTGAATTTTTATATTTGTATGTTAGCTATGTAAAATTTAAAATCTATATTGATTTCTCAACTGTAATATAGTGAAAAAAAGCTAAATTTCTCAAAACTTTCTTTTCTAACATAATTCTGCGTTAAGTAGGTACTTAAAAAAAAATTGAAAAGTTCCTTAGCGCATTGAACAATAAAGTTGCAAGTATCTTAATGAGCTGAAAATCAGGTTGGAAATGTTAGATTTAATGTTTCTACACGCCTTTATTGCATAGATCTTATCAAAATTATTCGCTCTATATACATTTAATGCCACCTTAAAGAGGGTCAAGGGAGTTTTTAGAAAGATGCCACGTCACACGCATGGTTATAACTTACATTTCATATGTCTAGTGCGGTTTCTTTGTTTATATATATATATATATATATATATATATATATATATATATATATATATATATATATATATATATATATATATATATATCTACCTATATATACATATATTTGAAATATAATTTCATCAGCTCCTCACAGTTTCAACTATCTCTCAGAGAATTTCCGTTTTTAAGATAAAAACTCATGGAATTGAACAAAAAAATCAAATTACCTCTTCTGAATAAGTGGCTCCTTCTATTGCTTCTTTCTTTGGGAGATCCAGCAGGTGTCTTTGGTGGTTTACCCCCCGACTTATCTCCCTTACAAGGATTTGATAAACTTCTCGCACGAGGACGGATTGACGGTAATTTAAAAGAAGGAAACATTGTTATTCAAATGGCGGACGATTGCACTTGGGTTTTATTTATTCAGATTCACTTTCCCAATGGATTTTAATACTTATGAGTAACTAAATGGACAGAAATTGATAAACAACACTTAAAATTCACAGGTGGCTCTGGTATGACTGATTGACACATTTTCAAGCAACAAAGAACGTTTTTGAATACATTCTTTGAAATCACTACGTAACTGAAAATGTCCACTCTCGCGTAAAGTGTACAACTACGGTCAATAACGTGAAACTTGATAAACCTTCGTAATGAAAATTTGTTTATGAAAACGCTGAATAGTTAGAACTTTGTTCTACGTGCAACAGAACTCGGCTCTCTGTCTGAACTGTTTATTTTTAACTTTTCTCAGTTTAGATATTATAAGCGGTGGAAACTGTCCTCCGTTACGTCGTCTAGATATATTCTTTCTCTCTGGTCGATTATCTTTCTTAATTGACGAAGGAGATGATGGAAAGTTCGAAACGTTTCATTACATCAGATAGATACCTATTCAAGTTCTTCAATGTTAAAGTTTAACTAACGTTTAACAAGCTAGAACTTAGGCTTGTGGTGGAAATCCAGTCAGTTTTCTACACTGTTTTTTCTTTGATAGAACACTGAATCAATGCTTTACAACGAAATAATATGATTACTGATTTGACCTCATATAATTTCATAAAACTGGTTCGAAGCCAACAAGATGGTCATAAAAAAATGTTAAAAAAGGATTCTCACTTCAAACAGCGCAGGCACTTGTTATTAATATTATTTTATTGACAGACAGCGCCAAAGCACTCTCATTTCTCAGAGGTGTCATTGAAGCCTTATGAAATTTGAAGTAATCTACCAATAAAGTCAACAGCTTACATATCTCATAGAAAAAAGTCACAACTGAAAGCTTTTCATTGAAGTCTAACAGATCTACAAGGAGTGAGTTCAAATGTAATATTGTGTGCTAAATTTCTATTTTAAACTTAAATTATCTACTACTACTAATCTGGACACACGTAATATATGGAAAAAAATTCCATATATATATATATATATATATATATATATATATATCAGTGGCGGCTCGTGAGGTTTTGGTTTGAGGAGGCTACAAGAGGTGTTAAAAATACACCATAGGCGAAAATTTTTAGGATTTCAAGGTCAATATAATTTAAAGAAAATCAAAGTAAAACAAGTACCCTAAGCTATTAATTTGTTTCCACTTTCGAGTGTCTACCTTGAGACCTACAACTCCTATTTACAATATTCACAAAAACTCTTCTCAGCCAATTAATCAATTCATCTATTCATCAATTTTTTTTTCTTTCACAAAATAGGTACCTACCTACTTAACGAATTTGTTAACAGCTGGTGAGAGCAAATAAAAAGTTATTATATATTTTTGAAGATTAGCGGGATTCTGCGATCTTTAACGTTAGCAAAATGATCTATAATATCCTCATAAAATTTTTTGTCTTTCGCCAAAAGTTTTACCAATTCCTTTTCAATAGACAACAAACTAATATTTTTCAAACGATCCTGGCTCATTGAATTTCGTAAATAAGTTTTAATTCTCTTAAGAGTGGAAAACGAGCGCTCTACGGAAGCCGATGTCACCGGGATAGAAACAATTAGACATAAGAGTTTATAAACTTGGGGTAATTCTTGATTCAAATCATTATCAAAAAGATATTTAATAGTCCTCACATGATTTTCATTTTGCCCCAAAATTTCATTGTCATTATAAACAACACACAGTTCACTTTTTATGGCCACCTTATCAAAAAAAGTGTATTTTTGACATAAATTTTCCAAAAGGTTATCTGGAAAATTAGCCGAAAATCCGGTGAACAAATTTTTATTGAGTAAGTCGAAGAAATGCAGTTCTTTCAAATCAGAGAACCTTATTTCTATTTGACCCCTAATAGTATCCAAAATTTCATAAAATATTTGCTTATAGTGAAGCTCAATATCTGCGTAACTGAATTTCTTTCGTTTTGGGCTAAATTGAGTCGTATCATCAGTAGTTGAAATACAGAAAATAGTTTTTTAAAATAAACTTCTGCACGAAATTCTGAAATTTTTTCCAAAAGAAACTTGAGCCGATTTCGTGAGTAAATTACATCTGAAAACTTGTGCTGTAAGATTTGAAAAACTATTTCTGTTTGTTCAAAAATTAATTTAAAGATGTTTAAAAAATATATAAATTCCTTATCTTGTAAGTAAGATATTAATCCGCGTGCTGTATTTAAAGTTACTTTATCGGTGAAAAATTCCTCACTTTCAACTAGATATAGAATTAAATCCTCAAATCCTAAGCGGCCCCAAACAGAGACATTTTCACTAGTAAAAAGTAAACACTGCCAACAAAATAATTTATTTTTTACCTGTGATCCGGTTAGGCAAGGATTTCTCTCATAATTCCGTGTATTAAAACCGCGGTTTTGTTTTCTGTTACGCTGCACCAAATTGTTTAATTCAGGAATAGGTTTTTTTTTTATCAAAACTTTATCCTCATAACTTAGGGCACTAAAGTTATGGGATAACAAATATTTCACTAAGTCACCATTGAAATTTTTGAAATTAATTTCAGTAATCAAACTCATTTTAAAACAATACGCGTAACGTGAGCTGATTCCGGCGTCCATTATTCAGACAGTACGAATTATGATCATACTACGATTCAATCAACGACTTTACTCGATGTCAGGGAGATTCTATAGTTATGATTGGTCGACATTGTATAAGACTGGACTTTATCGGTGTTGCCATGTACATGTGTTTTGGTTTTCTATTTCAATGAAGTATTCATTCGGAGTATTTGTTTTTGAGTGGTGTGAGTTTGCTTTTCTGTGGCAGGCATAATGAACGTTGAGAATATACCTTTCTAAGCTTTCCGCAGCGTTGCCACAAATCTTGAAATGAATGAAATGCAGTAAATGTAAATACCTTCTATCTTAATTAATAAATTATATTATATAATGTAGGTTGAAAGGAAGGTAGGTGCATAAAATAATATGATTTTGATTAATATGAATATGCTGAATGCTGACTATTCAATATAATATATATATTAGTGATACACGGAATATTATTGAGGAGGCTTAGCCTCCTTAGCCTCCTTTGACTAGCCGCCCCTGATATATATATATATATATATATATATATATATATATATATATATATATATATATATATATATATATATATATATATATATATATTTGAATTGTTGTTGCCTGTAAACTATTTTTAACTTTTTGATAATTATTAGCAATAACAGGCTTGGTGAATCTCAAAAAACTCGATTTTATTAAAAAAATTATTAAAAAAGCCACGAATGTCGTGGCGAAACGTCAACTTTTTAATAAAATCGATATTTGTTAGATTATCCACTCATGTTATTTCTAATAATTATTATATATATATATATATATATATATATATATATATATATATATATATATATATATATATATATTATATATAATTTACTGTCATTTGTCGAGTTTATAAATTTTGTATTACATTTTTTGAATAAATTGAGTTGTTATGGAGATTATGAAATAAGTTAGTGGAAGGTATATATATATATATATATATATATATATATATATATATATATATATATACATAGGGTATGTATCTTTCACAAATTTTCAGCAGGGGTTCCACAAGGCTCCACTGTGGAACCCCCGCTAAAAATTTGTGAAAGATAAATACCCTATACACCTATACTCACCTATATACCTCTTATGAATACGCAGAAGGAAAAAAACTAATATCACAAGCTTTTTCTTAATAGGGGATGGTTGCACTTGATTCTGAATGCTGTTCCATTCAGAGTAAAGTGTTGACATCGAGTAGAGAATTTTTTTTTAACTCGAGGGACCTACAGTTTAACGCCGGTTCCGAACGGCCAATGGGCTTGTAAACAATGTACATTACCCAACACTCAATCTCATAATCAGAACCACTGTATTCAGGACATACACAACGCCCAAGAGCAAGGTGGGACTCGAACCCACATCCTCGGTCAACAAACGGTACACGGCGGTATTCACTCACCGCTGGTCTACCGAGGCCCCTAAAGTAGAGAATATTTACAAATGAAATTTCTTTCAGAGATTGCAATATCTTACAGATTATGTAAATTGTACTTACATCGAGACATTTGGAATAGAAATGTTAAAATATTCAAGGTAAATTTTGAAGTTTTCATTATGCATTTAATCCACTTCGCCTCTGCAGTATTTTTGCTATTAATAAACTATTAGCCTGATGATATTGCGAGAAGATTCGAAAGCCACCATAAGTCTTATGTATCCGGTTGAATATTATAGTTTTTGGCGGGATTTAACGTCTAATTTTATTTTTATTCATTTTTATTTCAACAGAATTATGGCTCAATGTTATCACTATAAATCTGTTTTAATGCGAACCTGCTATAGTAGAAGCCAACTTTATTTCGACACTTTTGATTTCAAATTAGTTAATTAGTAAAAGATATATGCGGAAGCATAATACAGAAAGTAGAAAGATTTACATTTCGGAGAAAGGTGTAATTGATATATTTATGTTTATTTGAAATGTTATTTAAAATTTCAATTCATTTCATGAAAGGGGAAGACACATTAAACGATTTTACAAATAAATAAAAATTTATTTGTAAAATCGTTTAATGTGACTTCTGATACATAAAATATTATTATATTATCTAAAGAATAGTATAATTATAAGCATTGATAAGATAATGCATAATTGGAAATAAATAATTGTAAAATTTTTCAACATACTAGAAATGAGTTTACAGTTAAATTGAATCAATAGTTTACTAAAAAACATAAGCTGCTCTAAAACGACTACAGTTCAAAGGTCCAGTTCAGTTCCTAAGAGTTTCCTATAGAAAACAGTAAGTAGTATTTTTGTAAAGAGAATTAAGAAGATTTTTCTTTTTAAAGTTGCGGAAACTTTCTGGGTCACACTGTTTATATACATATAGGTATATATATATATATATATATATATATATATATATATATATATATATATATATATATATATATATATATATATATATATATATATATATATATATATATATATATATATATATATAGATGGGTAGTCTTGACTGGCTAGTTGAGGAAAAAATGTATTTGAATATTTTGAGGTTGCAGTCAGAATAATTGTTGGGCTAGGTTAAAGAATACTCTTTGTCATATGGTCGAGCTTTCGGAAATTTTAATAAAGGAATTAAACATTTCCGAAAGCTCGACCATATGACAAAGAGTATTCTTTAACCTAGCCCAACAATTATTCTGACTGCAACGTCAAAATATTCAAATACATATATATATATATATATATATATATATATATATATATATATATATATATACATACATATATATATATATATATATATATATATATATATATATATATATATATATATATATATATATATATATATATATATACAGGGTGTCCCACCAGGAACTGCATCGATGGATATATGGAAAACTAAACATAGGAAATATCTGAAAATTTGGCTATGTACTAATGTCGATGGGGGACATCCGGCTAAAATAATTTCAAGGTGATGGCACTTCCGGTTATACCGGAAGTAGGTATCAGCTTGCTTATTTCAAATAGGACACCCTGTATATTATTACATTTTTGGATTCTTCACAAAATTCTAAATAGATTTTATATATAATGTCCTATACCTATCTTCAACTGTTTCGGAAATATTTGAATTTATTTGTAAAAAATTACGTATGCAGATCGAGAAATAATCATATTTTTCTTCAAAAAAAACGGTATTACTGCCCAATAAAGATAAATTTCCTAATAGAGGTGGTTCTGTTTTAGCGTAAGATGAATAGTATTTTGACATTTAATATACAGTGTGCTCAGGGAAGTATTACAAAAATGGATGTTGAAAAACTACAAAAAGTCCATTTTTTCTAACGAATACCTACATTTTTTATTATTTTGTTCGATTCAGTATCAAAAATAAGGGCTACTTTGTAAAAGGTCGCCTATTCCTAAATCTTATAGTTTTCGAAATATTTGCAAATTAATGGTTTTTGGTTAAAAAAAATGATTTCCTGAAATTTTGTAATAGTAGGCGTGTGATGCCATATTTGTTCTCGGCCAGGTTACCATGGAAACAAATTCCAAGGAGATGTCATCATTCGAAAAATTATTATATATAGTAACACAATCACGCCAAGTCGTTTGAATTATACAAACGAAGATTACCTGAATTTGTTTATTATTTATGGAAAGTGTAATAAAATGATAACAAGAATATGTGATATTTTTGCTGCTCGGTATCCGCAAAAAACCAAGCAATCACCAAATAGGTATGGTTTAATTTTCTGCGTATTGCTTTTGACAGATGCAACATTTATAAAATTTTGTATTATATTTTCAACGGTACCTATTTGGTGATGACTTGGTTTTTTGCGGATACCGAGCAGCTAAAATATCACATTTTCTTGTTATCACTTTATTACACTCTCCATAAATAATAAACAAATTCAGGTGATCTTCGTTTGTATAATTCAAACGACTTGGCATGATTGTGTTACTATATATAATAATTTTTCGAATAATGACATCTCTTTGGAATTTGTTTCCATGGTAACCTGGCCGAGAACAAATATGGCATCACACGCCTACTATTACAAAATTTCAGGAAATCATTTCTTTTAACCAAAAGCCATTAATTTGCAAATATTTCGAAAACTATAAGATTTAGGAATAGGCAACCTTATACAAAGTAGCCCTTATTTTTGATACTGAATCGAACAAAATAATAAAAAATGTAGGTATTCATTTGAAAAAATGGACTTTTTGTAGTTTTTCAACATCCATTTTTGTAATACTTTCCTGAGCACCCTGTATATTAAATTTCAAAATACTATTCATCTTACGCTAAAACAGAACCATCTCTATTAGGAAATTTATCTTTATTGGGCAGCATTACCGTTTTTTTTTTGAAGAAAAATATGATTATTACTCGATCTGCATACGTAATTTTTGACAAATAAATTCAAATATTTCCGAAACAGTTGAAGATAGGTATAGGACATTATACATAAAATCTATCTAGAATTTTGTGAAGAATCAAAAAATGTAATAATATACAGGGTGTCCTATTTGAAATAAGCAAGCTGATACCTACTTCCGGTATAACCGAAAGTGCCATCACCTTGAAAATATTTTAGCCGGATGTTCCTCATCGACATTAGTACACAGCCAAATTCAGATATTTCCTATGTTTAGTTTTCCATATATCCATCGATGCAGTTCCTGGTGGGACACCCTGTATATATATATATATATATATATATATATATATATATATCTATATATATATATATATATATATATCTATATATAATAATGTATAAACTTTAAAATAAAAACTTTTGGCTTATGTTTCACAATATAAAAAATATTTAGATACTGTATTTAGCAGTAACGAAAAGTCGACATGTTTCGAGTTATGAACTCATTATCAAGACTGACTATAGGAGAGTATTGCATCGTAATTTATAAAACAGACAAAAGCAAAGGTGATACCTGAAAATCAATTTGTTCGTTTACAAGGGGTGATTGACTATTATGGGCAGAACTTATTTCGAAAATTTCAAGAAGGTCAAGGCGTTTTCCTTTGTTACCTGAATGTAACAATTTGGTTTTGTTGAAATCCAGGAAGTGATTGAATTTTATACAATGTTCAGAGAAGCCAGTGGTATTTTTGTTTTGTAAAATTGACTTTTTATGTTCTTCAACACGAATATTTATATTCCTTCCTGTCTGTCCAATATAGAAAGCAGGACATTCGTCGCAAAATATTTTGTAAATACCACTGTTTTCTCCGATGTTAGATTTTTCTTTATTATTGACCAAGAATGACTTCAAGTTTCTTTTATTTGTACAAATTGTTTTAACGTTATTTTTCGATAGTCTGTTACAAATTTTGCTACTCAAATTAGGCACATAATTTATTGGGAAGTATTTTTGTTCTTCATTAATAGTTTGCGTGGGGTATATTGAATGCAACAGATACTTTATTCGTTTTTTCCCAATGAGCTTGTCGATAAGACTTTCATTGTAACCGTTATTGATGGCTAATAATTTAATTGTATTAACTTCCGTTTGAAAATTTGTTTCCGATAATGGAATCGTGAACAACCTATGTATGAACGAATGAAAAGCACTGAGTTTTATTTTAATGTGTTGGTTACTGTCGCTGTGAATTAAAGTATCTGTGAAGGTTGGTTTTCTATAAATGTTGAAAGTAAGAGAATTCAAATTCCTAGCAATCTGAACGTCTAAGAAATTCAAAAATACCAAAAAGAAATACCAAAAATTCATAAAATTGATTGCACGATGCGTCCAATAGTATCTTATATTAACGCTCCTGCGTATAAATTATGTCAGTATTTGAATAAGAAATTACCCACCTTAATTCAATTCAATCCGGAGTATAGCATTAAAAATTCTATTCAGTTAGTTAATCATCTTAAGAATATCAAAAGTCCTGTACCAGAGCCTGTACAACAAAAACGTCACCTTCATGCCACCTCTCCCCAATATATAGGTATATATATATATATATATATATATATATATATATATATATATATATATATATATAATATATATATATATGTATATATATATATATATATATGTATATATATATATATATATATATACACATATATATATATATATATATATATTTATATATATATATATATATATATATATATGTATATATATATATATATATGTATATATATATATATATATACACATATATATATATATATATATATATATATATATATATATATATATATATATATATATATAATATATATATATATATATATATTATATATATATATATAGGTATATGTATAATCGACTGACTAATTGTATTTTGGAATATAACGATATTTGGATATTCAGTCAATAAAAACGAGCGTACTCTTTTTCTTAAGCTCTAGCTTTCGGAAATCTTCATGTTTTCTTCTTCAGGGGCAGCTATAAAAAGGTCCATTGGAGTAAAAAACGTAAAAGGTCAGTACAAAAACTTAGAAATTGAGGATTTGTTCACAATTGGAAATAATAAAATATCGAACATAATCAAAATAACCTCAGGAGCATGGTCCAGTGACAAAAGCTAAAAAACAGTGGATTGCCACTAAGACATCTGCCCCGGGCGGCAACTATATATATATATATATATATATATATATATATATATATATATATATATATATATATATATATATATATACATATATATATATATACATACATATATATATATATATATATATATATATATATATATATATATATATATATATATATATATATATATATATATATATATATATATATATATATATATATATATATATAAATAAATAATTTTATTCAATCATTTCAGATTAATTTGAATTTAAATTACCGGGACCTAATCCTTGAGACTAGGTTATAAGATGTCTAAATTACGATAGTCAGTTGTGTATAAACAAGCTAATAATACACCCTACCGGCACATTACCCTGGCACTTTATGATTTACCTGGACTGACAAAATAAAAGTGAAGATGCAGCTGCAAAATGAGCTCTCATTAAAGTTTATTATGTGAATCGTACAGAAATAGGTGATTTTATGTATCCGTCTTGGTTAATGCCGCGATATTTGGCATGGCTTATAGGGGTTAATACAAGAAGAATACCTGATACGCAACTTCTGTGACAACGATGAATGAATGAGGAAATTGAATAGAAGCAACGGTACCAGGTTTAGATACGTTTCGATTAAAAGAATAAGAAACATATGCAACATTAAGCTACAGTTCCACATTTTTCTTGCTTGTTGCGTGTTTCTGAAAATGTTTCCAATTGTTCGTAAATGTTCCTTAATATTTCTTTATGTTTCGGCAACAAACGTTGACTGTTTCTACTTCCTTACCCTTCAAGCTACGATTCCATCGGAGGAACATTTTTGTTGCTGTTTTGTGTTTCCATAATTATTCCAAAAAGTTCCTTAAATTTCTTCATTTTTCGGCAACAAATGTTGATTATTCCTAGTTGTCACCGGTTTCCATTTTAAGCGGTAAACTTCAAAAGAAAATAGGAAAAATATGTGAAAAAATCCGTGTTGCTATCGCAGTGGAAACTTATCGAGAACCCAACTAGTAAACATTCGTGTCTTAGATTTTCAGTGTACATTGAAGTACGAAAACGAATAAATATATAGTTACGTTTCCACCGGACCGGAGTAGGGTTGCCATCCGTCCGGGTTTCCCCGGATTTGTCCTAGTTTAGGGGGCGTCCGGGGTTCGTCCGGGCGGGACTTTCAAAATATGTCCGGGTAAAACCCGGACAAATTTTGTGTCCGGGTGTGTGAAGCTTGAGAGTCAGTGACGGAGATGAGCTATTAAATGCAAACCAGTTGTAGCCGAATTTTTTCGAAACATCTATATTTTAAACTGCTCAAAATTGCATAGTAATATTTTCGTATACCAGCTCACAATGCGAATGTAGAGTGAGTTTTTTCGCTAAGGTCGCAGTAATGGAGGAAGGAGAGAAACTTGCTAAATACACATACGCTTTCTTCTCTGATCAAAATAGTCTGATTTTAAAGACTTCAGTTGCTCTTTTTGAGTGTCTTTTACAAATTCATGATGAAAAATAAAGACATTTTGGGAAAAATTAGCAAGTCTGAAAAATTCCAAGTTAAGTTGAATTAGTAAAACGAACTTAATCTCGTTAAAATTAAAACTTGTTACTTTTGATTTATAGTTAATAAATAATTTAGACTTTTTGGTACCTAACCTATCTAACCGAACTAGATGACCTATTCTATAATTTGCTATTACAATGTAGAATCTAGTCTATTTGATTTTTTATCTACCAAAAATTATCTTCATGAGTTATTTTTTATTTGATGATACCAAAAAGAGAAAGCTGTAAACTATGTATAATAGAATTTTATTTGTTTTTTGTATTTCTGTTTATATGGCAAACAAGCGGTTTGAAGTTTAAATAAATGAAAAAATTAAAATATAAACGATATTTTATTTTATTCAAAACAAAAAAAAATTCACGTGGTGTCCGGGGAAAAACAAAATTTCACAGAAATGTCCGGGGTTTTCAAAATTTTTGTCCGGCATCGGCAATCTAGGTGATGGCAACCCTACACCGGAGGAATATTGAGAAACATTTTTGTTGCTGTTGCGTGTTTCCGTAAATGTTCCAAAATATTCGTAAATGTTCCTTAAAATTTCTTTATGTTTTCAAATGTTGATTGTTTCTACTGAATAATATGCAACTATTGACAATTTTAGTTGCTTCAGTAGAAATTTATGTTATGCCATAAATTTCTACCCTGTTCCTCCGGTAGAACTGTAGCTTTACATGTTATTGAAAGTGTTATGTGGGGGGTTACCATTTTGTTTATTGTTAATTAATTAATTTGTGAATATCTTGTGATATAAATTTCAACGGATAGCTATGATTGTTTAGACTTGGCAGAGCATATTTTAAGAAAAATTCAGTGGTCGTTGTAGTAAAATAAAAAATATAGTGTTTGCTATTTTACTAGCAAATAATAATTTAGTTAGAATGAAGAAATATTCTCTGCATCCTACTGATCTCCATCTTCAACCTTGTCCAGTCCACAGAAAGTTTCAAGACTGTTGAAAGCTGGGCTCCTATATGTTTGCCTCGATTTGATTCCAGTGGTTTTTTGTATGGCTATGTTTTATATTTAGCTGAGGATTGTCAGGCATGCCTTCTTCTTTTGACAGTTGAAAGAGATGTATTTCACACTCTAAAGGTCTAAAGGAGGCTAAACAGCGGATTGTGGATAAATTGCGGAGAAATAGTTGCTTAGAAGCCATAAATGAGTCTTTGGCTAAACCTGAGGGAAATTGTGTAGAATCTGGATTTCTGGAATTTCGGCATTACCTATACAATACTAAAGGGTACAATTTTACTATTTTAAAATAAACAAAAAATTATGAAAATTTTTTTTCTGTTGGAAAACTGTAATTGTTATATATTGTGTATAGGTACGTTTTTTCAATAAAACGATCCATCGTTCTCTGTCCATTTAATGTAATGGCAGCAATCGATAAAACGATAGCTATTGTACTGTGAGGGCGCTCAAAAAAAGGAAACACGTGTTTAATTCCTCCCTGAAGTATGTGTCAGGGATGCGGGCAGTTTGAATTTGGGATTAACTCCTTCAGCCTGATCAGAACACACACTCGTATGTACAAGTGCATTATTGATGGGTGAGACGGGATAATTATGGAACATAGGAAGTGTGGGTAGGGTTCAGAGGATTAATACTGGCCCAGCATTCGCATTGTAAGTATGCAAGCAGTGACTTACTTAACGCCACGAGGAAACCTCTGAGAAAAAGGCATGGCAGACCAGTCGACCCCATGGTTCAAACCCAGGATCTTCAAATACTAGCCAGCGTACCTAAGTACTCGGCTAACTAGTTTGGTGCGGGCGCTCAGGTGCTCCATTTATATGAGAGAACGATAGATCGTTGTGTTGAAAAAACGCACCCTATATTTCTGTAATATTAAAATTCATTGTGAAGCCTGAGAGTGAAGCTTAAAATTATCCTGAGTTAGTCAAGAAGGATACACGAAAACGCCACACTATATTTTAAAGAAATATATGTAACAAGTAACGTTGCATTTGGGTTATACGCGTTACTTACTATATATTATATCAAGTTGTATATACGCAATTATCTATAGAAATTGGGAGATAAGTATGCCAGGGAGAAACAAAACTGTTTATCGCCGTCCTAAAATATGTATTCGAAAAGCTAGATTGGGACAAAAAAGGTCTAAAAATAGACGGCCAAAGTCTGACGAACTTACGGTTTGCAGACGACATTGTCTTGCTAGCTGACAAATGGAAGATATTAGAATAATGCAACAGTAGGTCTAAAAATTAATATCGGAAAAATAAAATGTATGACAAATCTCGTCCCTAGCAACAACCTAATTAAATAGTTGATGGAATCCGTCGTTACTACGTGATAATTTAACATGATTAACAAAACTAAATTTGATTTTACTACGTTTATTATCACAAAATATTTTGAAAAATATAACACTGCGATTGCAATTTCGGTCACTAGACCATCATCGGGCAGATTGAGTTAAGAAGAGAGTTCTTAACTCAATCTGCCCGATGATGGTCTAGTGACCGAAATTGCAATCGCAGTGTTATATTTTTCAAAATATTTTGTGATAATAAACGTAGTAAAATCAAATTTAGTTTTGTTAACAACCTAATTATTGAAAACTCTGAGGTTGAATGGATAGATAAATATACATATTTAGGCCACGAGATAAGCATATCCAAAGCCAACCAAATATGCGAGATAAACAGAAGAGTTATACTCTCCTGGGCGGTTTAGGGCAAACTTAGAGACGTTTTCAAAAGCGACCTTCCAATATGTCTGAAAAGAACAGTTTTCAACCAATGTGTTCTACCGATTATGACCTACGGCGCCGAAACACTAACCCTTACCAGCGCTTCTGCTATGAAACTAAAAGTAACACAGCGCAAAATGGAGAGGTCGATGCTTGGTGTTTCGTTACGTGATTACATTAGAAATAAAGAATTACGCAGAAGAACAGGCGTGACTGATGTGGTCGTACATGTAGCAAAACTAAAATGGAACTAGGCAGGACATGTGGCTTGCATGCAAGATGGCAGGTGGACACAAAACGATTACTTGAATGGAGACCCAGATCCGATGAAAGAAATAGAGGACGACCACCAACTCGCTGGACAGATTGCATTACAAAATTTACAAAAAACTGGATTCGAGCGCTCAAGACAGAAAAGAATGGACTCAACTAGGGGAGGCCTATGTCCACCAGTGGACGCAGAGGGCTGATTGATGACGATGATGATATATACGCAACTTTCTGTTATATACATTAAATGCAGTCTAATACACTAAATACTCTTTGTCTAATAGAAATAGCACCCCATAACCCGTTATGTATATCTATATCTGCGAATTTGCGAAACCGCTTAGATATACGCATAGGTTGAAGGGCGCTGCTCGGGTGCTGCCTCTAGCGGTTCAAAGTTGTCATGTGATATCGTCATCTCATACAATACAGTTCAATAGAATTTCTCGTCTTTGCCTCGGGTGTCAATACTTTGGCCATTTTGATAATTCTTTAGATTCTTTCCCTAGGTTAATAATCCACTATGCTTGCTTCAAATGTAGAATGTTTTTCGTTAACAAAATTTTTCTGTTGGCACTGTCAACTGTGCCAATCGTGTCGCTCACTTTGTATGTTAAAATATGGTCTACGACTTGGTTTCATCTATACACAATTAAATTCTCTGTATTCGGTCAGAAAATCTTATTTATAAAGAATGATTTGTATAAAATAAAAACAGTGTTGTTGAAATATACAGAAGATAAGATTATTACTTTCAGAAATTCTCCCCCAAATATCTCATAAATCAGTTCGTCTAAGTGGAGAAAAGCTTTATGAAACGTAATGTTCACGTACTATTGAAAATGATCGATAAATATATCTAATGACACTATAACAGTGACATAATTATAAGTCTTCATTGTTTCATTGCTGAAGCTATCTTTGATGTCAGTGTATTTTCATCCAATAACTGACAATCTATCTTCCAATTTCCGTTGGAAGCAGCCACCGATTAGGATTCTATTTTTACAGTCCCCTTTATTTTGGCTGGTAACACAAGACTATGCACATCGCTTCATTATCTAGTATTAACTCAACTGGTTACAGAACATGAAATGGAAGGCCATGTCATCTTCTTTCACTTATTGAATGGCGTATCGAATAACCAGGAGAGGTTCATTGAAAAAACTACTGGGACTTTAAAAGCTTTTTAGATAGTTAGGGATATTTACATTTGAAATCGATAACATCTAGTTGCAAAATTGCAACTATAATTATTCGAATTTTTCAGATGGCAGGTGTTCTTCGAAGATTGATGGATGGAAGGGATTATTGATGTGTCAAATTTTAGCTTAGCTCTCGGCATGTTTTTCTCATGAGTGCGACTGAGATGTGATTGAAAACCGCATGCCAATAAATTTGTTTAAGTTACTTATTTCTAAGTTGGTAATAGGTACACGAGGGGTTAACCGCGCTAGGAAATCATGTACACTAAAATACTAAATTGCACAAAATTGCACAAAATGGCAAAAAATTGCATAAAATTGCAAAAAATTGCATAAAATTGCAAAAAATTGCATAAAATTGCAAAAATTGCATAAAATTGCAAAAAATTGCATAAAATTGCAAAAAATTGGGAAAAATTGCATAAAATTGCAAAAATTCCAAAAAATTTCAGAAAATGCCAAAAAAAAATTTTAAATGATGAAACAAAAAATTTGAAACAAAATTGCAAAATATTGCATGAAATTGTAAAAAATTGCAAAAAATTTCAGGAAATTCATAGAGATATTCCAAAAAATTTCACAAATTTAATAATTAAACTAAAAATTATATATATATATATATATATATATATATATATATATATATATATATATATATATATATATATATATATAGTTAAAATATTCAAATAAACAATAGCATATAATGTAAAAGTTATTAAATATTTTTTTTTCAGTTGTTTAAATAATGTACGAGTATTTATGCGAATACGGTCTTACGGTGCCCTTAAGGACCTTGGGAAATTGAAATTTTCTAGTGATTTGATCACAAAAGGTTGTGAATAGGATGAGTTTAAATTGGTGCTTCTTTTATTTGACATCACTCTCAATAGCCGATCAGAGCTTAATCTGAAATGAACTTCAATTGTTTTTGTATATGAGTTTATTTAATATTGTGGTTGATTTTCATTGTGTAACCAGCATAAAGTTGTTTCTCTTATAGTTACAATTTTGTCTTTAACCCTTACATCAACGTAAGGACTTGTTGGTTCCGGATTCTGTGGAATATCAAATGATGGCACAATTTTTCAAAATTGAGGATATCCTCATCAGGAGGTGTGGAGATATCTTCAGAAAAATATTCTTTGAACAGAGATATTTCTTCTTAATTGAAATTTTCATCGATCTTTCCATGTGCAACCTGCCATCACAAATAAAAGTCGTATCAAAATTTAGGTCATTCTTGTGGACATCTGCTTGTCAGTATTGTATACTTTCAGTTCGTTCCAACTTCTTTCATGAGTAGTATCGCCTATCCCTAAATTCCTAATCTATTTTTGTATCAGTTAAGGCCTTCAAGCAAATTTTTTCTATTTGACCATCTAATGCTAATGGATACAAATGGTCTCCGAGAATGAGAATGAATTTCCCAATCAATCAAAATGAATTCAGATCACCAATGTCAAAATTAGTTTTTCATTTCTATAAGAACATCCGCAAAAATAAATAACTTTAGCAGATATAGAAAATAAATTTGGTTATTTCAATTTTTTCGTTTTCGTATTTCCATTTATATTTTCTAAGTTATTTGTCAAAATAGGCAATACCTATTCTGTAACATTTGTTTTTTCTTATTGATTTTGAAGTTGAGAAAGTGTAGGTCAAACAATTATTGAATATGGGAGACTGTTGGGAACTACTTACTACTATTTTCGATTGACAGATTACACAAGGAATGGGACAGAATACACTATTGGATGAATTCAATGAAATTTGTATTTGCAGTTGTTAAACTTAGAAATAAATACTTTTTGTTTTTACACGCGCCTTGTGGAGAAGAGTTTGATTGACCGGCTGTGAAGCAGGTGTGCTGGGTTCGAATCCTGGGTTAGGAATGGATGTTTGTGTATGTTGTTGAGTTTCAGTGGTTCAATTAAAAAAATTGGTAGCTGGCTAATGTACAGTGTTTACAAGTCCATAAGCCGTTCGGAACTGACGTTGAACAGTAGGTCCATAGAGTCAAAAAAAAAACTTCAGTTTCTTATAGCCCAGTAAATTGAACTTTTGAAGACGTTCGCTATATAAAAGTTCATAATATTTGGGATAATCGCTTTTAGGAATCAGTTCAGGTAAATCATCTCGAACAAATGTTTTGTATTTTCTTGTATTTTCAAAATACTTTTGATGAATTCTGGGATTGTATTACCAAAGTATTTTCCGACAATATCCCAAAAATGTTCCGGATTAATTTTCGACATTTTCTATTCAACTTTAAAGAACACTTTTTTTTCTCTTGTACTTGAATCCGTTTCGTAGTTAGGGTATTCCCCGAAAGTTGAGCTACAGTCCAATGTTCCCTAGCATTCAGTTTGTACGCGATAACGAACTATAGAGAATATAATATCATGTATATTATGGAAGTTTTCGAAATGTTACGAAATTAATTCAAAAATTCCAGAAAAGTCCACAAATTGATGATAAAATTCCGAAAAATTTTCATAAAATTGCGAAAAATTACAGAAAATTGCATAAAATTGCAGAAAATTGCAAAAAAATTGCAAAAAATTGCAAAAAAATTGCAGAAAATTGAAAAAAATTGCATAAAATTCCTGGGAGTTGTACACCAAAATTGCACCGCGGTCAACCCCTCGTAGGTACATGTTAATGTAACGACTTCTGAGAGACTCGATAATTTTTTATTATTTCATATCAATCTTTAGTGTATTTTACTTTGTAACTAATTGATTCGGCCGATATCTGCTTGATTAAAATCCATCTCAGTATTGTAAATAAAACTTCAAGGCTTAAGTCTGAGTATCCAAAATTTTAATAAAAAGAACTGATGAATTTTCTTTATAAAAGCACTTGATGTGGTCATTCTTCTAATCAGAAATTTGTGCGTTATTAATAGCCGGCGATATATTAATGGCATTTCAGCTGATTCTGGCAAAACAACATAGTTGGGAGTAGTTTTCAAAAAACCTATAGTTAAAACTTATTTTATGAAGTCTAAATGCCTGAATAAAAATATTATTCATTGAATTCCTTAACTGTACTACTTGGAATACCTTACGTGTTATCGTCAGAAAAGATTTCTAACTATAGCTCCTCGCCTGATGTGGCTAATATCCCAACCTATTAAGGAAACGGAAATATTTTCTTATAAAGTTATTTGAATGAAAGATATACGATTTCCTAATACCCGTAACAAAACAAATGTTGAATGAAGAGCGCTCTTAGATTAAAAGAGAAAATACATAAAAGAGAGTGTTGACATCCCCCAAAATCAATAAATAACTGCACAAATCCTTGGAGTTATTTTTAACTGTTTCCCTTTGAAGCAGTTAAGTTATTTCGTGTTCCAAGAGAGCTGTAAGTTCAAAGAATATTTCGGAAATAAGTGGCAGCCCTTTTCGTGATATACAGTACGATATACCGCCCAAATTATGTCCAATTCAAGTGACAATTAACAGAAACTAGATGGAAAATTATTTATTTAAAATATTCTTTCATTTTCTTTGATTTTGAAGGAGTTTAATGTTGTCTCAAATGCCTCGATAAGAGTATGAAATATCAGACCAAAAAATAAGTATACTCATAGATCAACAGATAAATATAAAGCATTGTTGTTCATGCATGTCTTTTTACGAAAAAAAATAGTAGTGGTTATCTGGACTGTTAAGATTTCTCAGAATTTCATGGTCAATTCAAAAACCATGATTTATTTGGGCAACTAGTCCAAGAGCTATTTACAGATACAAATCCGGAAACTAATCTTCGAAAGGGTTGTTATCGTTTGAACGTTTAAAGTAATACAGATCCTACACACTTGGACAGAAGTCAATTCAGAACTTCGAGGTCAGGTTATAGATCAGTATTTTTTTCAAACGACAAATTTTAGGAGCCGTACTGTCTAAAAAATTGGTTGAATTATTAGGGTAGAGTCATACTGGAATATATTGAATATGATTAACTTTATATTAAGAAATAAAAGATGATCTTTGGATTGATATTTCATTTATTGAAACACACATATTGATACGTGTAAATTATTTGGTGTAAATGAAATAATTAACTAACTGAATATTTTAATGAAATTTTATTGATAACTAGAGCCGCATCATGTAAGAATTTAATTATAATTTTTTAGAGCAGTGTTTTTCAACATTTTTAAATAAGCGACCCCTTTACGATTAAAAATTCTGTTGACCCCCAGGTCCATAATAAAACTAAGTCAGTAATTCAAAAAACGACATACATATTTAATTATCATCGATAGTATTTCATTATGAATACTAATTTTCACCAAGTATCGGTCTCATCAAATAGAAATTTAGATTATAGGTGAATATTAATTGATTAATATTATTATATTATCAAGGTAATATTACGTAGACAAAAATGTAAATTACTGGTAATTCATTCTTTTTTGATTGAAAGACTATTTAAAATAATAGTAGACCATAAATAATCTAGCTACCTGCATTGAAATTGTCCATTACTTCATTTCGAAGTGTCTTTTGGGTTGACGCCAAAGCGAGGTAATTAGGATAAAGTCTCAACTTAAGACATATAGAAATAAGATAATAACCAGAAATTCCTCTTCGTTAGTGTACCGTGAAAAATGCAGAAAAATATGTAGAGGCAAGTCAGGTTTCAAAGATACTTTGTTGATTGAGTTACAGCATGAAATTGGTACCTATGACATGTAGTCTTTATTAGCTTTAAACCTCAAACTAGGTTCTTCATGTGGATTTCAGAAAACAATGTATATTTCCAAATTTTAAATTTTTGCTTTAGATGCTCTCATAAATTAGATGAAAATAAACTTTGGAAGACAGAAAAATATAGTATCCTGTTATACGTCATGAGAAGAGTTAATAGTTTCGGTGGTCTAAGAAGCTTTGACATGTGAATATTTCGGCGAATATTAAGAATTCCGTGGACTAATCACATCAGAAACGAAGGAGTTCTAAGACGTATCTATAGCATTTGCTCTTATTTCCATATAAATAATATAAACAAGAATTAGAATATTCCTAATTTTTACCAAAATATAGTGCCCAGAAACTTTTTCTGAACTTGAAGACTTCCAGGTATCACTCACCTAAGCCTCGTACTGGAATCTTGGCTACTCTACCATAAAAAGTATTTTTCGGATTTATCACTCTTCTATAAAAGTGTGTTCTCATTGAATAGCTCTGTTGGCGAAATGGTGGTTTGTTGGTTGTTATGAAATCATTGAAGAAGGTTGTGTAAAGCTACAGTTCCACCGAAGGAACGTTCTTTAATGCTTCTGGAGTGAAAGGATCAGCCAGCCAAAGCTGTTGCCCAGGGGACGCCCGAATGTACATTTAACACACATTCTACGAGGAGGCTCCTTTCGTGTCCCCCCAGGGAAAAAATTCGAAGAGGTGGAACAACGATTGAGCGCGGCCATAGTGGAGTTGGATACTTACTACAGAGATAACCAGCTGAAGCCAAATCCAACAAAAACGCAGGTATGCGCCTTTCATCTCAAGAACAAGCATGCCGGTAGAAAACTTCAGATCAAATGGAAGGGAGTACCATTGGAGCACTACCCTAACCCTAAATACCTGGGCGTAACACTGGACAGAGCCTTAACGTTCAAGCGCCACTGCCTCAACACCAAACTCAAAGTTTGCGGAAGAAACAATATAGTCCGCAAGCTGACAAGCTCTAATTGGGGAGCTCAACCCAGGCTTCTCAAAACCTCAGCACTCGCCCTCTGTTATTCCTCCGGCGAGTACGCATGCCCGGTTTGGTATAGCTCAGCGCACGCAAAACAAGTTGATGTCGCCCTCAACGAGACAAACAGAATCATTACCGGATGCTTGAAGCCGACACCCCTGAACAAGATCCACCACCTAGCTGGAATCGCTCCCCCTGCCATCCGAAGCAACTGCACTCAAAGAACGATCCAAAGTAGCAGAATCTGAACGCCACCCCCTACACGGTCTCCAACCGGCCCCTCAGCGACTAAAATCAAGGCGAAGCTTCCTGAGATCGACAGAAGATTACCTGGAACTTAAAACCAGAGTGGACCTTTGGGGGAAGACCTCAAACCAACATTGGATGAAACCGAATGAAGAACTGGCACCAGGAGGCAGTGAAAACTGGGAAATCTGGAAGGCGCTAAACAGACTGCGGACGGACACGGCGAGATCGAGAGATGCCCTAAATAAGTGGGGCTACCCTGTGGACTCCAATCTCTGCGATTGTGGGGAACTGCAAACCACGCAACATATGTACACTTGCCCACTGTGCCCTGCTAGATGTACCATAGAGGACCTTATGGCAGCAAAACCGAACGCAATTGACGTCGCCCGATTCTGGGCAAAAAATGTTTAGCTTTAGTATACTTATTATATAATTTATTATGCTTCTGACACGAATAAATAACCGAAGGAATATTGAGGAACATTTTTTTGCTGAATATTCCTCCTTGTTGCCAAAAGTAGAAACTTATGGCAACATACGTAAACTTCTTGTTTCCACTGAAGCAACTAAAATTGTCAATAGTTTAGCATATTATTTAGTAGAAATAATCAACATTTGAAAACATAAAAAATTTTTAAGGAACATTTACGAACATTTTGGAACATTTACGGAAACAAGCAACAGCAACAAAAATGTTCCTCGAGGTTCCTCCGGTGGAACCGTAGCCATATATTTATTCGTTTTCGTACTTCACTGCAAACTGAAAATCTGCGACACGAATGTTTACTAGTTGCGTTCTCGATACGTTTCCATTGCGATAACAACACGGATTTTTTCACAAATGTTTCCTATTTTCTTTTGAAGTTTACCGCTTAAAATGGAAACCGGCGACAAGTAGGAACAGTCAACATTTGTTGCCGAAGCATAAAGAAATTTAAGGAACATTTTGAAACATTTACGGAAACACGGAACAGCAAAAAAAATGTTCCTCCGATGGAATCGTAGCTTGAAGGGTGACAAGTAGAAACAGTCAACATTTGTTGCCGGAACATTTGGGAACATTTTCGGAAACACGCAATAGCAACAAAAATTTTCCACAATGTTCCTCCGGTGGAACTGTAGCTTTATAAATTATTGAAATTGGTCTAGGTCGTGGATAATATCAAATAAGTTAGCTGATTGAATTTGAGTTTGCTTGATTAAACCTAGGGAAAAACGATAACAATAAGAAATTAAATTAGGGTGAAGGATAGGTAATCCTTTCAGAAAACTTGCTCAAACTGCTTCAGGTATCAAATATATTCAGGAGTGGAGTGACTCAGGTCCGGATACTCCCGTGTTTCATTTTCCGTTCGTCGTGCGCATGACGTCACTCACGACCTTTTTGTATTGCTGAGATAGCAGTTTTGTATGTTTTTCTCCGGTGTTTCGGAATTCGGTCCCGCTACCTGCGGAAGGGACTACCTGCTCACAGGGAGCTTAGGTTAGTAAGGTTAGAAAAAGTCAGGTCAGCGGGACCGAATTCCGGTCCGTCCTTTTTCTCTATTTACGGGTTCATTTAATTAGTTACAAAAAAAACTGTGGGGACAAAGTATGTTCTAAATGATCTGTCCTATCCTAAAGACATAAAAGTTTTGAAATTTGTGATACTTATCACTCAAAACTCTTATTTTTTACTGTGAAATTTCTCTTCGAAGTATTAAAACGCGATTTTCATTAAAACGTTGCAAGATAGAGTAAACTGGGAAAGGAACTAATTTGTAGAGCACAAAATTTACTACATATCACGTATTCTACATTTTATTAATATTTAATAATTAATAACTTACTTATTTTTTTTCTTATTTTTTTGGGAATTAAACCACAATATGTTTTTGTATTTTTTATTTCAACATTTCGGTAGCGTTCTAGTTACCGTTGTGAAGATGAATTAAATTTTGAAACAATTTTTGGTCCCTATCAGACACAACGAAAAAGTTTGACATAAAGACAATCAATAATATTTTGAACCTTGTTGTCAATTCAGACAATTGGTTTTAATTTTTGATTATTTACTATTTTGGCTTAAAAATATTCCATGTGAATATTTGATAAAGCTGGTAAGAGGCAAGAGCCCATGGCAAGACCAAAATTCTGTTCATAACAATCGTTATTGAATTGAAAATATGTTTTTGTTATTTATAAGTAATGGGAACGTACAGAAGATATTAACAACTAAGATTACACATATCCAAGTGGCAACTGTCAAATCTCTGTTCTATTAGGATAAAGTCTCCTATATTTCAATTAAGTTAAAGTTTTCTTCCACTTCCTTTTACGAGCAGTTTGATCTGTCAAACTTTTTCGTTGTGTCTGATAGGCACCAAAAAATGTTTCAAAATTTAATTCATCTTCACAACGGTAACTAGAACGCTACAGAAACGTTGAAATTAAAAATACAAAAACATATTGTGGTTTAATTCCCAAAAAAATAAGAAAAAGAATAAGTAAGTTGTTAATTATTAAATATTGATAAAATGTAGAATACGTGATATGTAGAAAAATGTTATCTTGAAATCCGGTATTTACTATTTCGAAACTATTTAAATGGAAAAATATGCCTGTGTAAAAACCATGAAGAAAAGTCCACTTTTTATAAAATTTTTTCGCGTTTTTATTTAATCTCGCATTCCCCTCCTAGACTAGTGTTGTAGTAAATTTTGTGCTCTACAAATTAGTTTTTTCCCAGTTTACTCTATCTTGCCCCGTTTTAATGAAAATCGCGTTTTAATACTTCGAAGAGAAATTTCACAGTAAAAAATAAGAGTTTTGTGTGATAAGTATCACAAATTTCAAAACTTTTATGTTTTTAGGGAATAGGACAGATCATTTAGAACATACTTTGTCTCTACAGTTTTTTTTTGTAACTAATTATATAAATAGAGAAAAACATACAAAACTGCTATCTCAGCAATACAAATAAGGTCGTGAGTGACGTCACGCGTCTTATTAACGACCGCCCACTCATGCGCAATATCCTATCTTCTGTGGGTATATCGTGGAGTGACTTAAGTCAATTTGTTCATTCAGTAATAGAACAAAATTCTTACTGTTGATTTTAAGGGTTTCCCAAAAGTCTAATTTCAATCCTCTATTCTCTCTATGTAAAATATGGAAATCTTTATCAAATGAATGAATCTCATCTAGCAAATGATTGGAATAATTAGAATCTCTCTTATTGAAATTATAAGTAGAACATATAGAAATTTCGGGAAAAGAATTAAAGAATATGAGCGCTGCTTCGTAAACAATCTTCTTCTTGTGGTGCCGTACCCGTTTTAGGGTGTGGCGACCTCTCTACAACTACTCGTGCTGTGCGTGATACAGCGATACACGAATAGAAGGGACCTACAGTTTTACGACGGTTCCGAACGTCTTTACAGAGAGGCTTTACTAGGCAAAATACTGCTCGGTGGTTTGCCATTGCCTTCCGAGAGGCGTAAACAATAAGAGATTCTAATTAATTCAATCATTTGCTAGATGAGAATCATTCATTTAATGAAGATTTTCATATTCTACATTGAGTGGATAGATGATTGAAATTAAACTTTAAGGAAGCCCTAGAAATCAACAGGTATAGGTAAGAGTTTTGATATATTACAAAAAAATTGAATTAAATCATTCTCCACTACTGAATATGTTTAATACCTGATGCAGTTTGAGCAAGTTTTCTGGAAGGATGACCTACCATCCACCTTAATTTAATTTCTTGTTTAATCGTTTTTTCCCTTGGTATTAAAAATTTCATGTAAAATTGAGATACCTAGACTTCAGTATTCAATCTATCCGAAGAAGCCACCGTGTGGTGAAACGCTGCTTCATAGAGTCAAATATAAGAACCGTTAAAGTCAAACATGTGTCTTCCTAATAATATTAGGTACATTAATTTAAGGTATTCAGTGAATTATTTTCAAAAATGTGAAATTTTTGTTAATTTATTGTTGAAATGATGATTTTCATTGTTAAATTTTCGGCAGTTTCATGTTAGATTTCCTAGTTTTATTATATATTGATTTTAGTACTTACCGATTATAATGCCTAGAGATTCTCCAGGATTCTTTCTCAACTGAACGGTTGTTGTTAAGTGTGTTTTTTGATAATCGCAAAAGAAATGTTCCGAATGTTTTCCAGAATCCTCCGAGATGGCAGTTGAGCATACTGATTTATTCTCTGTAAAAAAATATATCTTTTGATATTTCATAAATAAACTGAGTTTTTATTTCAAATATTATAAAAAGAATGAATTGATGGACATTTAATTAGCTTTTTATAAATCTAATCTTTCAAATGAATACTATTTACTATATATAGTGAACAAGGAAAATTCTTTAATAATTCAAGAAATTATCAAACAACTTTCCAAGGGAGCGGTAAAATGTATTTCGCGACGCGAAATCTACATTCAGAATCCGACGGTGAAAGGCCAAGTCACCCCTACTCATAATTTGTACAACTGTTTAGATCTCTTCTCGTGACAGGAATCTGCAATTTCGATCCAAGCGGTGAATTGTTGGTTTCTCATTTATTTAGCCTATGGCATGACATACATATAGATAACACAGAATTAAAATATAAAATACGAACAAAATAAAATAAGGATGTAAAGTTCAACAATGACATCAAGACAAACATACATAAGTGTGTATAAACATAAAAAAGTTAATATAAAAATAACATGAGATAAATACATATGGAGCATCATAATTCCACACCCAGGTTTCGCAACCATTCCACAGCCTGTGGAGAGTCGTAACAATATGATGAATGGTTTGTTCTTGAGCACCACAGTCGCATCCAGGGTCGAGTCTCATGTTCCATTTATATAAGGAAGCTCCACATCGGCCATGACCTGTACTTATTCTAGTGAATGCTACCCAGGTTTTCCTTGGTAGATGAAAGCCCGAAAGGGTATGGAGTTTCAAGTGGATGGTACAGTCTGGGATTTACTTTGTTTCTCCAGTTCGTACGCCAAGTTTCAGCACCATCATAGTTTTGACTTAGGAGTTGTTGCGCAGTCTTCACAGGAGGATTTCTTGATTTGAGCTTCTTAAGTCAATCAAGTCTTGGTGGATAGGAAGGGCAGGGTTGTTAGAAATCTTTTTTAAATCTCTTATCAGTATATTACGTCTTCGTATTTCAGGTGGTTCGATGTTACTAAGGACTGATAACCCAGTAGAGTGGAGTGGTTTTAATAGCACCAGAAATGATTCGCATCGACTGGTTTAGCACCACGTCGACTTTTGCTGTACTAATGAGATCTAATAAGATCAAAACAACTGTATGCACATTTTGATTAAGAGTGACTTGACGATTTCTATAATTCAACTTTAGATTGTGAATGTAGAATTCTAGTAGCAGAATACATTTAACCAGCTCCCTTGGAAAGTTGATTGATAATTTTTTAAATGATTGAAGAAGCAAGTTTACCATGGTCAACTTGTATATTTTTCATGATTTGATTTTCCATTTCTATTAATTAACTTTTCAACAAATTAACAATACTGTTTAGTTGATGCAGTAGATGAATGAATATTCAACGTACTATTCCATTATAAAAAATTTAAAATTTTTGATGCAGTGAATCATTTGAATTAATAATGACAGGTTAACAGATTTTATCACTACGAAATATTTCCTAAATATTATCAACTTCAAATTCTGCCTTTAATTTTTTCATATTCGGTGTTTGAATCTTCAATGTCTCAATAGTAGTTTTGTCAATTAAAACAAATATTTTTAGAATGTTCAATGCCGGTTTTGACGAATAAGTGAGACACAGGATATAAGAGACTCCGCGAAAAAGGAAACTTGATTTTATTTTCGTCACACGGCCAGATTCGTATGACAGATGCAGACAATTAGTTCTGGTAAAATTTTAAAAATAATTATTTCACAAATCCGGCACGCAACTTCCGACGCGAAATTACGTTCGTTAACGCTCAACTACAAAGCATAAGAGTTTAAATTTAGTGAACTAATGGCGTGTTTTCACTCATGTTTGTTTGCAGGGTGCTACGTGTAATATTTTAACTCTTTTCTGTAGAGAGGTTGGCGTTTTTGAAGAATTTGTTGTAGTTTTTGCTATGACTCCAAATAAAAATCATCGAGTATTTTAATGAATGTAAAGATGGAGATCCAACTTTCAATATTTCAATATTTTTTTTATTGATGTTGAATTTAATCGTCAAGATACGTACAATAATTATTCTACAGTTATCATCATTGGCTCTACAACCCTGGATTGGTCCTATTCTGCTCTATGATCATCCTCCAGATCTCTCTCTTTTATTTTCTCGTACTAACATTCCAGTTCCTAACTTTTGAAGTTCGCATGTCCCCGCAAGGCTCATTTAGACGTGCCAATGTAGTCAGCTGAGTATTCTACTAGTGAGCCACTACCATGAAGATAATATGTGTGAACAGTCACTGGTGCTAGTGCACTGGCTTGCGAGTGTACTCGGACACAGCATAACTTTCGTGCTAGTAAAGAGTGAGGGTTCGGAAGCACCAGTGTGCTGACAATAATGTAAACCACTTCTAGCACGTTTCCTGTTTACGTTTCGTGTTTTTTGCGAGTATCTTGGTAAAATAAAAATGAGCCGACAATACAAGTGGAGTGGAATAAACTCACACATCATTGAACGTGGAATTGTATACAGAAATTCCAAAGACCCATAACTGTCTCCAGAAGCAAGAAACGTAACTTCCAGTTTTGTCCTAGCAGGAATAGCATTTCTCATGTGGGTATCTTGCCGCTGAATATCGTTTGATACTTTCAAGAGTAACTCATCAAATTTATCTAATATCATTCGGAGAGGATTGCTCTAAGCAGAAATGTCTTAAGCTCTACGTTCCTGTAGAAGGGTGCAGGAGGCTCCCAGAGATGAACGCCGTGCGATCCACTTTCTGACCCATACTTTATTTGTTCTACCGTTTCGCTAATGTCAAGACATATGTTCTCCAATATGTCCTCTAGTTCATCAATTAAAACCATTGTTACGTTGTCTATACAAGACTTTATAACCTGATTACCCATATTACTTATTGTTGTTCAAATTATTATATTTTATGGAATCTGAGATAGATCTAGGATGATAAATTAAAGCATCAAGTTTACCAGATACTGAACTCGCATGCAAAAAAACATGCCATTATACTGGCATGTCTAAATGAGCTTTTACAGTTGATCCTTAAAATACCAACTTAGTCTACACCTCTTTTACCAGTACCAGGTTGTGTTTGGTAAAAAATCTTTTTTTCATGGCCTGTTTCCTTCATTTGTTCCTGCAAACCTTAATATATCGGACAAAAATGGGTTTTTCATAAAGACGGTATAGTTTATAGTTGCAGCGCCTCCAGCGCTCCAGTACGCCTCCGTATACAAGTTTCAAAACTTTCTTCCGAAACACCCTATGATCTCTTCGACACCTTTGTTAATGTCCATGACTCGAGTGCATGTACTAGTACTGATCTAATGAGTGTTGTATGCATCAGTAGTTTAGTTTTTCTTGTCCTGAGAGAAGTTTTTTCAATCCGAAGTATACTCTTTTTGTTAGGTAGGTACCTATATTCTTCCTTTTTGGTGCTAATGATGGAGTTACTCTGGTTCACTTGCGATTCGCGGCAAACGAAATCTTAAATCAATACAAAGTGTAGTCATCAACTACTATGTTATTTGGTGCTAGCAACGAAGAATGGATTTAGTGCAGAGGTTAATCTAGCTTATGCTTGATTGTGAGTTCGTACTATTTGTTCGCTATTCAAATATTTATGTGGAACTGAGCATGTCATTTTGAAGGTTTGTCTTTCAATTTCAGCATATTTGATCTTCTAGAATGTACGAGATTTCGTTAATTATTCTGGATAAATAATATACTTAGTTCTTATCCAAAATCCCTTACACAAATTCAAAATGCTCAGGTCTGCGTGGAAGTTATGAAAGCACGTTCTTCAGGAAATGATCTGGCAGGCAAAAAATCTCTCTCTCTCTCTCTATATATAGTTATATATATATATATATATATATATATATATATATATATATATATATATATATATATATATATATATATATATATATATATATATGATATATATATATATATATATATATATATATATATATATATATATATATATATATATATATATATATATATAATTATTATTCTTGTTACATTAAAAGCTACCTAATTTAAATACAATCACTCCCAGTTTACACTGTGTCACATAATTTGCCTCGAAATATATTCAACATTAAGATTCTACAGTTCTGCACATTCTACTGTTTCTATTGATAATTCATCATAATCATTGATTGAAATTATTATAATGTAATTATTCATCAAACAAATGGTATTATATATATTTTACTATAGAATGAATACAGAGTTGAATAACAATTATATAATACCATATTTTATAGTTACTTATACATAGTAAGAAGTTGCTCAGTGTACAATAGAACTAACAAATTTTTTTTCAACCAGTCTATGGTGTTTTTTTTTTATCTCGAGGGACCTACAGTTTAACGCCGGTTCCGAACGGCCAATGGGCTTGTAAACGAAGTACATTACCCGAAAATTTATCTTTATAAATAGAACCACTAAATTCCTGACATACACAACACCCAAGAGCAAGGCGGGACTCGAACCCACATCCTCGGCTTACAAGCGGTATACCTTACCGCTGGTCTACCGAGGCCTCAGTCTATGGTGTTGATTCTTATTAAAGTTTTATATACTTAGATAGCTGACGTATATGTGATATAAATAGTGATTTATATGTATATAATTCGTTGGATCAATTTAGACGTCTTTGTTGTATAGTAACTGAATGCAAATAAAGTATTCGATGGAGTTGGATTCAATCTAAACAAGTATTTTTATGGTAAAAGGTCATAGTCCTCTGTTACAAAATTTTCAATTAACTCTGTAATCCAACATTAGGGTAATAAAAAGAAATGAATGAAGCCATAATACAAATATTTTTAGCATTCATATATACAATACAAGATGTTTATCATTTCAACATAAATTAATGTTAATTTGGAGTTCGAATCTTAAATTGATTAAATTTTACATTCTGAAATAGAGTTTCGAGAACTATTCAATAGGATTTTTCAAAATATAATTCTATCCGTTAGAATCGCATCTCGACGCGATGCATTTTGCGCGAAAAATTAGACCTTGAGCTCTGCTGCTCACGCCTTCTAAGTCGTATTTTATCCCATAAAATACATACTATTGCAGATTTATCGAAGGGAAGCAGTCAGGCGCGGGATTATTTTTCCCATCCATTTTGGACCTCCTAGAACACTATTTTCGAAAAATTTTTCATGTCTGATATATATATATATATATTGAAAAGTTGACGTTTAGCCACGACATTCGTGGCTTTATAAAAACTTTTGAAAAATTGAAATTTCTTTGACATTTATTGATTTGAAAAAATTTGAATAGTTAAAAAAGACTACTATGTTTCATCAAAATTTTTCGGCTGTGGCCGTTCTCTGTTATTTATTACGTAATATTCTGTCCAATATTAACATTCAAATCTGTTATTATTAGATGGCAAGGGAAACCACAGAAACCTTTACCCACGTAATGTTCGAAATACGTTCAAATTATTTTGATTTTGAAAAGTCAAAGAATAGGGTACTTTTGATCTTTTTTTCAAAATTTTTTTATTACAGCTGTGTCCGTCTTCAGTTATTAATTATTATTATATTTTAATAAAATCGAGTTTTTTGAGATTCAACAAGCCTGTTATTGCTAATAATTATCAAAAAGTTAAAAATAGTTCACAGGCAACAACAATTCAAATAAATAATTATACATATATATATATATATATATATATATATATATATATATATATATATATATATATATATATATATATATATATATATATATAAAGACATTAACTGACAATGGACGACGTAATGGGAAATAAATTTAAGATACCCTTTAAATTACTTGACCTGCTATATGTGTTAAAATACCGTACTTAAATGTTCGTGTAGTTATATTTTAATTAGAGATTATTAGGCTCTAAACATACGAAACGTATATGATTACATTTATCATTATCAAGTTTTTGTATATTTATTTTGTATATTTATTTATTTTGTATATTTATTTACACGTATATATATATATATATATATATATATATATATATATATATATATATATATATATATATATTTATATGTTTTCTTCTATCTGTAAGATGTGGTTCATTTGTTTCCGACTGGTGGCGCTGTGTCATATTTATATGCCATATAGTCACTGGAAGGAAAATATAACGCCGTTAGAAATATTTGGTTGGTTATCACTTTCGATGGATGGGAGTTACTGATGAGCACCAAATAAGGGCGAAACAGACTGTCTATCATTTCCATTGATTGTGATAAACAACTTATTGTTGCTAACATACACCATATATATAACCAGCTCCGCTAGGAGGTTTGTTTGATTAGTTTCAAATAAATGTCCTAGTTCACTTCATTTTATTGCCACGAACGTGTATCGAGAACACGAAGAATTCTGTTTTCTATATATATATATATATATATATATATATATATATATATATATATACTATATATTATATATATATATATATATATATATATAATATATATACACCGGGTGTAAATGAGTGATGGGCCACCCCTATATTTTTTTAATGGATTCTTCGATTTTATTGAAATTTGGGTGGTTTATCTCAGACATAATTTTGAATTTTTTCACATACAAAATCAATATGGCTGACTTCCGGTTTCACAGAAAACGATATAAAAATTAAAATTTAAATAGAACACCCTATATATTTTTACATATTTTAATTCAGAGGCTTCGAATACATACATTCCACCTGTCAAATGTCAATTCTAGAGCAGTTTCAATTTTGTTTTTCATTTTGTTTTTTTTATCGTAAATGGCTGCGACGTCGTCTAAGTCATAGATAATTGATTTAAAATATCGCCCAAAGTAATAATTTTTCAAAAAATTCATTTTCGTGAAGTTTGTTAACGATTAAATTCTTTTTCGAACCAAAACTCAGTTTTTTAAATAGAAACATACATGGGCCACCCCCCTATATCAAAAAGCTCCTTCAAATTCCTTCAAAATGATTCACACATTAGTTTTCTCAATTTCTAAATAACGAAGTAATTATTGAAAATCTTATTCTTATTAGTTCCCTTTGCTTCTGAGACCGACCCTGTTTACAAAATATGGAAAAAAAATTTGACAGATGGAATGTATGTATTTGAAGCCTCAGAATTAAAATATGTAAAAGTATATAGGGTGTTCCATTTGAATTTTTATATCGTTTTCTGTGAAACCGGAAGTCAGCCATATTGAATTTGTATGTGAAAAAACTCAAAATTATGTCTGAGATAAACCACTTAAATTTCAATAAAATCGAAGTATTCATTAAAAAGTTATGGGGTTGGCCCATCACTCATTTACACCCAGTATATATATATATATATATATATATATATATATATATATATATATATATATATATATATATATATATATATATATATATATATATATATATATATATATATATATATTTGGTACCTATTGACATCTCCAACGGCTCCCATCGAGTCGAGTGAGCTGAAATGTGGCAATTGGGATTGTTTTCGTTGCAGAACGGAAGTATCAAAATTTGGGTAAATTTCTGCAATCGCCGCCATTTTTACGTAGATATTTCTAATTTTCATATAAATATCCTACCCGGTACATATTTAAATCTCCAGCGGTTCGTATCATACAAAATGAACTGATTATGTTTTCTTGGGATTGTTTTCGTTGCAGAACAAAACAACCAAAATTTGGTTAAATTTTTTCAACCGCAGCTATTTTTATGTAGATATTTGTAGTTTTTTCGTGGTTTTTGAAAATTTGCCAAATTCCACAGCTTCTGCAAATTGAGTTAGATGGTTCAATTTTGGTACGCAGATTGAGTTAATGTTAAGGAAGTGCCTTTGGGTAGTTTCAACCATTTTCCTCAGTCGCGCTGCCCCGCGCAAGGACTATTCCGTTCAAATCGCATGCCGTCCTGCTTTTTATCAGTACACGATGCACTTCGCGAAATTTATTTATTTCTTATGAAATAATATAGAATTTTTTGTTTTTATTTTGATTTGCTATGGAAGCGTTGTATTTCTGTTCGCGATGCAATTCCCGAATTTTTTTTTCTCGAAAAACTTTATTATTTTTTCAATAAAAGAATTATTTTCAACTTTTTGATTCGGTCTGCTATTTAAGCGTGATTTCTCAAAAAATGAATTCGTTAGAATTGCATCTCGAACGACCTTAGTGATGAAGCTCTGCTGCTCACGTTTTTTTTAAAAGTACCCAGTCACTTGATAGGCCATGCTACAGAGATTTGCAGGGAGCATTTTGTGTAAAAAGTGTTAGAAGAAAACCAGCTGCGCCATTGTTTGTAAAATAGTTCCATATGATATAGTAATATGTTCTTCACTCGACTTTATTATTTATAACTTTGTTATTAACAATTTAATGAAAATTTTTTTTAGTTTTTTGCTTATAAAAATGAAACTATCAAAGTAATCGTGATGGTGTCAATACACTAATTGTAGAAAATGAAAAGACGAAGAAAATGAGAAGTAGGACGACTCCATCAGACCCTTAGTTTAAGAGAAAATCGGAAAAAAACGTCCAAAATGCAGTTTTTTCAAAAACTCGGTTATTTTTGAGTTGTACCGTAGATCCTCCGGCCAGTATTAGTTATTGATATAAACTTCATTTGTGCGAAGATCAGGAACTGTGCGATGCATAGTTTTTGATCTGTGGCCATTTGATTATGTTACTATGCAATTTTCCAGCAGACCTGAATGCGACAGGTGTAGTCCGATTTCAATTTACTAAAAAGATTTTGAAAGTAGAATTCTCATAGTTCAAAACGTTCATCTTGGTTTTTCATAAAAACGCTGAGAAATATGTTAAAAATAAAGCTGAACATGACGAAAAACGGCCGAGCGCGTGAGAGTAGTTGAAGAGTGGGGGTAGAGCAGCAGGCAAAGAGAAGTATGACATTCGAAAGCGTCGGCATTTTGAACATGACAGTAATTTCTAAACGTTGTCAGATAATAATTGTTTCTGATCTTCGCACAAATGAAGTTTATATCAAAAGCTAATACTGGCCGGAGGATCTACGCTACAACTCAAAAAATAAGCGAGTTAAGAATTTTTGAAAAAACTGCATTTTGGCAGTTTTGTTCCGATTTCCTCTCAAACTAAGGGCCTGATCGAGTCGTCCCACTTCTCATTTTCTTCGTCTTTTCATTTTCTACAATTAGTCTATCAACACCATCACGTTTACTCTGATAGTTTCATTTTTATAAGCAAAAAACTAAAAAAAATGCAATTTTTTGCATAAAATTGTTAATAACAAAGTTATAAATAATAAAGTCGAGTGAAAAACATATCACTATATCATATGGAACTATTTTACAAACAATGGCGCAGCTGGTTTTCTTCTAACACTTTTTACATGAAAAAATCTCTGAAGCTTGGCCTATGAAAGGATCGAGACTGAAAAAAGCGTTGAAACTTTCTGATTATGCGAAAGGCCTGTAGTAAAGTAGTAACCGACCGTATCATAAACAACATATGGGGACACCTATTTGTTCCATTTAGTGTCTGGGCCCTATAAAATCTCACAAAATAACCATTTTTCGGTTTCTGTCTGATGACTGAACCCTATTTTTAGAACCGTAATCGTTTTTTGCGTGTGGCCTGTTCGTTCTTGCGTTAAGCAGGCAGCATATAAGTGATAATGACATTAGGGCAGTAAAATATCGAGTTCAAGAAGATTAATATATGTAGTAAAAGTAGAGCTAGACTCAGAGATTGAAAGAGACCGCTCTCGTATATCATCTTACAAAAAGTGAAAGAAAAAAGTCTAACACGGAAAAATGATCGAAGATGATTATTCATCTCATTCTACAAATGAAATATTTGAATAACAACGTGAATATTTCGGTCATATGTACGAACAAATAACATGAATAATGTGATCATTATTGATAATTTAAATGATCTGTTGTTTTCGAAATAAATCATAATATGTCAATGAAATGAAATTTCTCAAATAATGAAAAGTGAACATGGAATATTAAACGTTATCTGAGATTATTATTCTGAATTATTATTTGATTGTTTAGACTGATTAATAACAGTGAATATTCATATGTGTCTTTCACTGGGAATTGTTAGTCAAATTTGATTTACAAAATAAGATTAAAATCGTGCAAGTGTATAATTCAATATTTTATCCCATTTTGACGTTTAAAGACGACAATATTCAACCCATGGCAACAAGGGTAAGTTGACGATTATCCACTGAGTGAATTAAAATTTTTTTAATTCACTAGTGGAATAAAATGTTCACCACTCACTCTCTGGAAATTATTCTTTCCACACACAATGCACCTAAAACTCATTTTAAAGTAAGTTTATTATAATTTTATCAAAAATTCTACTTTAACAGTCATGTCTATCATTAAAGTAAAAATTACAATTATTGAGATTTTGAAAATGAAACTGAAAACCTGCACCTCCTCCAAAAGAAACACGCTCAGTTGTTATAGCACATGTGTTTGTTGACTTCTCAGGCCCTGCTGGAATATCCATTTCTGCATCAGAAACTCCGATTTTTGTGACCCCACCAAGTATTTGTTCAGAAATATTTATTTTGTTTTGTAGTGAATCCTCAATATATTATCCTTCTGCAACAGAACTTGAGCGCCATCCACCATGTCTCTTCAAAACTGTCAAATCTGCCCCAGAATTTGCGAGTAGGGTTGCAGAAGAACGCCTGAAACTGTGCCCTGTATATTGTTCAGCATCAGAAAGGCCCAAATACTTTGCAATAGTAGCGGGAATTTTCAAAAATGTATTCACACCTACAGTACATTTTTCATTTTTATAATTTAGAAATAGTCGCTTGTGATCAACTTGGCTTGACCTCAAGTTCCTATACTTGCGGAATATATCGAGAGGAGCAACCTTATTACTACCATTGATCACAGCGAACACTCTTTTCTTATACGTTTTCGTATCTGGAATCTGAATAACCAATACGCTGCCCCGATCTTCCACGTCATCTACGGTCATTGTCACCAGCTCGCCGATTCTACACCCTCCAGCAACACCCATAATAAAAACTACCTTTATCAATAAATAGGGTAAGTCAGGGTGAGATGGCCATGCGGGTGAGACGGCCAACGCTCGGCACTCTGTGGTTTGCATGTTTAACTCTGTGTGCGATCGTACAAGCGTTCAGTTGCTCCAGAGACCCCATCCGATACACAACGCCGCTCCTAGTTTACTCAAGCAGGTGAGTTTTTTAAAGAAATAAAAATAACGCATCGCCACAAATATGTTGACTTCTGTAATTCGTACTGTACTTTTTTGTAATATGTACTTTAAGTTAATGTTTTGTACCAAAAGGGTTGAGAAATGATGAATCTTCATTCCTAACCTAAAATTGAAAACTTTGTTGACAATTCAAGTGCCGGTTTGGAAGTGGTCATCTATCCCGTACACTTGGGAGAGATGGCCATCATAATACGGGTAGAGATGGCCATGTTTCAATAACTGTTTTCAATATTGAAAAGAGCTTAGAGAAGGCTGTTAAGAAAAGACAAGCTGAAGAAAGAAAAAAGGACAGAAAACGGAAGCAACCAAAGAAAGTTTCTAGAAATAAAAAAGCAGCTGATTCAAGTTCAGAGTCGGAAGCAAATGAGAACATGATTCTGGACAGTGAGGACGAGAAAGAAAATTTCGACGAAAATGAGTGTGTTGGTTGTCTAGAAGACTATTTTAAAACACAACGAAAAGATGACTGGATACAATGTGTCAAGTGCTCAAGATGGCTCCACGAGCAGTGCACAGGCTTTGCAAATATGTGCATGAGATGTGGACGGAAACATGCGAACTAACCATAGGTACCTTATGTTCCTAAGAGTGTTCTTTTTACCTGCTTATTTTTGACTCTAAAGTTTGCCAAAGAAGAAAGTTTTTGTTCTTGAAATGTTTATTTTATTTTATGAAATGAGTTGTGAAATGTTTATTTTTTGTTTAAATAAAATATTGTATGCATGCAAATTGTATTAATTCGTCGAAATAAAATGTCTTTTTTGAGAAAAAAGGGGTGGCCATCTCTACCGTCTCTAAAAATAATTAGTGGCCATCTCACCCGGCACATCCGGGAGTGATGGCCAGTTTACATGTTTTTAAAAAAGCTGGTGTAAAGCTCATTGATGTAACGATATTCCATAATGCCCTTAGTAAAACATTAGTTTAAACTGTAATGAAAAGTTTGCCATAAAATGAATAAATTAGCTAATATCATTCTCTACATATGCTCAAAAATATATTTTACTGGCCATCTCACCCTGACTTACCCTATTACTCATCAGGAGCGGCATCTAAAAAGTATTCTAACTCTTCTCTTGTGAATACCTTCGACTTCTTTGCTACGTATCCCCTGGAATGTTGCTTCAAAAAGGCGGTGACTTGGTAAAATCTGCCGATGTCTATTTTTTCTTTCAGAGCCAACATTTTTTAAGTTAAGTTAAGTCTCATTGATAATTATCAGCTTTAAGATATATGTTGTATTTTCCCTCAAAATCATGAGTGTTCATTACATTCTGTATGATCATATCAAATCATTAGGCTTTGAGGTTCAAATTCCGTCTAGCTTTAATTTTTTTAATTTTTCCTTTTTAATACCAGTGTTTTTCAAACCTGTTTTCCGTGCGTCCAGTCCAAAAACCCGCCTGCTCTGGCCATTTCACTCTGATTTCCTCTTCGATTAGAATTCTCAGTACTCTTGAGCATATTATGTGTATGGTTGATAATACAGCGATTCAACTGTAATTTTTTGGAGCTTTTTTCGCACCTTTTTTATGAATAGGAGAATATTTTGATTATTGCATTCTGCTGGCTCATGTAGATGGCCAGGGCCAAAAACTACTATTGAAATAACTAACTGGATTTAATGAAAAGGACAACTCTTGTTTTATTCAATATATTCTGAAAATTTGACTACCAAAGTACCAAACAATAAACGAATACCTATCCAAAAGTCTCATATTTTGCAATAAACTACGTAAAACATTCATTCGAAAACCTTGGTGCCTTTTTGTCTAATTTGTTTCTCTGACTTTGTTTCCACCACTAAAGAAGTACTCACTATTGTAGAGTGAATCTTCATTTCAACTGCTGTCCTTGAAAGTTGGCTGAGTAAATGGGAACATTCAACTGTTCAAAATAGAATATAATGTCGCGGAGTTTTCTCTTTCTGTTAGTTGTTATTAATTAGTGCTTATCTGTTAAGTTAATCAACATCTAATTGTAGAATCAGATGACTGAACCCAAGTCGACCTAGGAATGAATTACAGGGCATCAAGTATAAACATGAGTTTTATAAATACCGAATAGAAATTACCACTTGTTCATTGTATACTAGAAACAGATGGTGATTCACCGTAGTGATTTTTAAGGAAGACTCATAAGGGTATCTTTTGAATTAAATATGTATACAGGGTGTCCCACGAAAATTAAGACAGGGAATATCTCGGAATCCGTGAGTAGTAGAAAATTGTAATTAGTGCAACTGTTTTTAATATTATGTTACCCAATGAGCTTTTTTTGGAAGGAAACAATTCTCAATAAACGTTGACAAAAATAAGTAAAAATAAAAAAAGTAGAAACAACATTGTTTCTACTTTTTGAAATAGATTTTGTTAGGTGTGTTCTTGAATTGATTGAATTTTTGTGTAAATTTATTTTCAGCATTTCTAAGACATTTCTTTGTGTGTCATTTTGTTCATCAACGAGAATTTCAACATTGTCTAATTCGAAAGAGTGCAATTCATCTACTGCTTGTTTTGAAGAGCGGTTAAGTTCATTGGTGCAACATATAGTTATAACTGTATTAAATTTCTAGATTTAACAATCAAAAAATTCAACGACAAATATAGTTTTTAAAATTATCACAACACATGACACACTACACACTGATAGCGTCATGCATAGTTCCATTTACTCCTTTCAACATAAAATGGCAGCTTTCAATAGCATGGTTTATCGACTTCTTGATATGCCTCTCTCTAACGTTGATTTTAACAAAGCGGAAAGTATTACCAAGCAAATAGCTATGGATAATATTCATAAACATTATCGAACAGAAAATATGATATAGAAAAAAATGTACAAAGAAGCTATTTCTCAATTTTATTCAGTCACAAGAAGAAAAAAAAAGAAATATAACTTATATTGGAATCCCCAGGACAAAGTTTTAGTCACTTCTTTCGCGTAATAATATCGTATTGAGAAATATAAATCTAAAATTCATAAAAACAAAATGTCGGGAGTATATAAAATTAATTACGATAGTTGTGACAAATTCTTATTAGTAAGTATGCGCGAAGAAGGTGAATTCTTACCGAAATGTATGCTATGCTTTATCGTTTGTAACTAATTGATTGGGCCGATAATGATTGATGAAAATTCATTACAATATTGTAAATAAAACTTCACAGTTTTCGATTTTCACTACATTTTGTTAACAAGGCAATTGTTTCGCAAAACACAGTAGCTTTTTCAGATGTATAGTACATACTAACTTTTACAACAAGAATATGAATGCTGATGGAAGGGAATATACAATAAGAATGGGGAAAACGTAATTTCTTAGCAGGTAGATAGTACACACTATTAATGACATGGGAAAAGCACAACAGTTACAGATATTTAATAAAATTTAAACTTTAAAATAAAACACACTTGGCTTAAGTTTCACTATATACAAATATTTAGATACTGTATTTAGCAGTAGAGGATAGTCGACATGTTTCGAGTTATTAACTCATTATCAAGACTGACTACAGGAGAGTATTACATCTTATTTTATAAAACAAAGGTGATAGGTACCTGAAAATCAATTTGTTCGTTTACAAGGGGTAATTTACTATTATGAACTTATTTCAAGAAGGTCAATGCGCTTTCCTTTGTTGCCTGAATGCAAAAATTGAGTTTTGTTGAAATCCAGGAAGTGATTAAATTTTATACAATGTTCGGAGAAGCCAGTGGTATTTTTATTTTGTAAAATTGACTTTTTATGTTCTTCAACACGAATTTTTATATTCCTTCCCGTTTGTCCAATATAGAAAGTAGGACATTCGTCGCAAAATATTTTGTAAACACCACTGTTTTCACCGATGTCTGATTTTTCTTTATTATTGACCAAGAATGACTTCAAGTTTTTTTAATTTGTACAAATTGTTTTAACGTTATTTTTCGATAGTCTGTTACAAATTTTGCTACTCAAATTCGGCACATACTTTATTGGGAAATATTTTCGTTCTTCATTGATATGCGTGGGGTATATTGAATGCAACAGATTCTTTATTCGTTTTTTCCCAATGAGCTTATCGATAAGACTTTCATTGTAACCATTATTGGTGGCTAATAATTTAATTGTATTCACTTCAATCTCAGTTATTAAATATTTAATATTACATTTAGAAAAGAATAATTCCCCCTTGTTTAATCTTTTCTATATGTAATATTGAATATTTGTACCAGTTGTGTCGTTCCCAAGTCATTAACAGTTTGTACTACCTACCTGATAAGAGATTACGTGTAGGTTCTCACCATTCTTATTGTATATTCCCTTCTTTCATCTTTCAATATTCTTATTGTAGAATTTAACAAAATATAATGAAAATCGAAAACTGTGAAGTTTTATTTATATTTAATCGTTCTCCATGTTTAAATTGTTATTTAATCCTTGTGACAATATTTAAATCAAAAATTATGTATCTATTATTTTATGAATTTCCTGTCACTTACCAAATTTATCCATCTGTATTCGAGTCTGTATCGGATTTCTCACATTTTCTTGATTCATGTAGACGTGGCTATTTCTTGCCAGAACTTTCCACAATTTCATTTTGACTATTTGAGAACTACCTCAACATTGGCTGTAGAGTAAACACACTTTTCAGTTCTAATTACATTGGTCTCTGACTTCTTGTATTTTCATTCTATTCCAAGGCACTAAAAGACACTTAAGTTTATTTTACAGTCACAACGGCAATTAGAGGGTCCTTTTTCATTATTTACAGAGTTCAATTTACGATACCTTCACAGTTAAGGTATGCTTCGCGCCCCTAGAGTCACATAATTTTTATTTAACTACCGTGTTAGATGCTCTTGGCACCCGTTAAGATTGAGTATTATTGTTCAACGAAATATATTGAAGGCGAACAAAAATAATTTTATTTAATTTGTAGAAAAAATCTACTAACTATTTTATGTTAATAATAGTAGGTAGATAAGTCTTGGATTAATTTGTCCTTTCTTTGTGATAATACATTGTTAAATATAAACGAGAAAAAATTTCCTTTGCTTTTTATCACTACTTTTTTTGAATAATAATTAATAGTGATAAAAAACAAAGTGAACTGTTTCTCATTTATGTTTAGATAGATAAGAGTAGATCTCTTTAATTTTATTAATTGAAGGCTAGCTCAAGAAAAATACTATAAAACAATACCTAATGCTCTTCGAATTGTAATTCATAATTATAGAAGTATAAATTTAAATAGTTGAAGGCTTTTTACACAATCATTTCTGTTCTATTCTCGTCCCCATTTAGTTAATTTCTGTGTACTCGAGGCTTGCAGTTGTCAGCTTCTCCATTTTGACATCATTTGATATTATTAATTGATGTGACAATACTTGGTAAAAATTTGTATTTATAATTGAACAATATTTTATTATAATTTGTTGTAATTGTCGCTTTAAATAAATGTCAACGTAATTTGAGCTAACTTAAATTAGAAAGCGAATGAACAAATAGGTTTTACCATATCGTCAATTCTTCCTTTTCGTTTCAGTTTGCTATTAGTTTCTGCTTTTAACGAACAGAAGGAACTGACAGTTCGACTGAACCGGAGACGGAAATAAGAAATAAAATGATCGAATAAAAGACTTTGAAAAATATTTTTATACTCATTATATCGATACTGTCATAATTAATATTGAAATTGATGTTACATGTATTTCTTACGAATCTATAATGATAACATTCCGATTTGATAGCACATGTGTAAATTTTGAAATAATGTACAACATAATGTACTACAATACTTTGAAAATTGAATCTACACTCTAGTTCTGTTTCTTATTAACGAATGAGTTGACAACTCACAACCATAAATTTATTAGGTAATTCTTTTCAAAATGAATTCTTTTATTGACTTTTAATGTCAAACTGTGGAGTTGGTCGTCTATACGTAAATTCTACAATTACGAAACATTCAAATTTCTAAAATATGTATTTGAAATACTTCTGCATTAGAAATTATAATATATTTGAAATACTTGTGTTTTTGAAATACTCTTGTATTTGAAATACTAATATATTTTAAATCCTCGTGTATTAAAAATACTCTTATATTTGAAATACTAATATATTTTAAATACTCGTGTTTTTTGAATACTTTTGTATTTTAAATCCTCGTGTATTTGGAATACTCTTGTATTTGAAATACTAATATATTTTAAATCTTCGTGTATTTGAAATACTCTTGTATTTGAAATACTAATATATTTCAAATACTCGTGTTTTTTAAATTCTCTTGTATTTTAAATCCTTGTGTATTTGAAACACTAATATATTTTGAATCCTCGTGTATTTGAAATACTCTTGTATTTGAAATACTAATATATTTTGAATCATCGTGTATTTGAAATACTCTTGTATTTGACATACTAATATATTTTAAATACTCTTGTCTTTTAATTACTCTTGTATTTGAAATACAAATATATTTTAAATACTCTTGTTTTTTAATTACTCCTGTATTTGAAATACTAATATATTTCAAATACTCGTGTTTTTGAAACACTCTTGTATTTTAAATCCTCGTGAATTTGAAATACACGTCTAAATCATCAAGAGTATGAAGTTTCTCATAGTACTAATATTCGCGCTATTATGTAGCCTCATAATGCATTATAATGGAACAGGTGAACTAAATAAGCTTGAAATCTTACGTACACAAGTATATACAATCTGTTCATAATGTTTGATTCGAAGCTTTTAATAACTTTTAATACAAGGAATTTCTCGGTGACTAATGTGAAGAGATATAGCGGTTTAATCTTCAGATTCTCTATTTTTGAGACGGCATCTTGAATTTTTCAACATTGGCATAAGTTCGTGCACAGACATCATATATATTTATGTTATCTGGAACCTCTTCGCCGAAACAGAAGCTCCATTGTTTCCGGGACATCTTTTGATGTCTAGTGTGCCGTGGGAGTGTTCTCTCGCATCTTTTGGGTACATTTCAGAGTAATATTATTTTTGTCTTCCCATTTCATTCAACAGCTTGTCTGTGTTTTGTTGACATCTCATAAGCGAGATCGATTTGCTTCTTATATTTTGAAATAACCCATTTCGTTGAATAGAAACTTATAAGTAGATATATCTTTCTATAGTTCTATAATAGAGGAAATGAGTTGGATATTACTAACAAATTTCAATTAAACTGTAATAAGTCTGTATGTAAATATAAAAATAGTCCTACCAATGGATCCCGATAAAAGATTTGTACATTTTTCTACGGTAAATTAACTGAAAAATTAGGTCTTTGTTTACAGGGTTTCGTTCTATTAATTTTGATTAGGTACTATTAGCAATAATTCTTTGAGTGGTTTTGAGAGGAAAATATATCGATAGTTGAAAATAATAAATCTCATGAATTCGTATTGGATTGCATATAATGCTATTGGTTTGAGAATAACCGCAATTTATTTTTTCACAACCTTTTTCTAAGTTTTGTAATCTCTTGAAAACACCTATATATATATATATATATATATATATATATATATATATATATATATATATATATATATATATATATATATATATATATATATATATATATATATATATATATATATATATATATATATATATATATATATATATATATATATATATATATATATATATATATATATATATATATATATATATATTTACATATATATATATATATATATATATATAATGAACAATAAAAAAAAATTTATATGAACTTGTTGGCAAAGAAATGAAATTTTTCTATATCTTAATATTGAATCTGATACTTATCTGGTTATAGTTATTAATGTAACAAGGCCGATATGTAGCAAATAACGGATGAGATTGGATATTGTAATCCGAGGCGCAGCCGAGGATTATAACTAACCGAATCCGTTATTTGCGTATCGGCCGTGTGTCGTTAAAAATTTTTCGTAATCCCGTTGAAAGATTATATTTTGATTCCGAAGAAAGAAAAAACCCCGTACCTCGCAATTCTAAAGAAAAATCCCAACGTCGTGCAATCTGTTGTCATGGAACAGTTCGACAGTTTTATAAACAACGTCAGTTTTTTGTGTTCTCAAGTTCGCTTTAACGACGACCATGGATGAAATTGATGAAATTGAGGAACAAAATCAAATTCCTTTAGAAATATTGGGAGAATTATGTGCAGTGCAGCGAGTGTTGATTAACTGCCGAAAATAACTCGAGAGCGATATCAAAAAGAATATGAAAATTTTGAAATGTAGCGTGAAAGCAAGAATGTAAAGGTGGTTAATGAAGATGTATTATTAGCCTATGCGAAATGAAAATCAAAGGTTTTTTCTCCCAACTCGCTGTGGACCAAGATTTCAATGTTGTTATTGTAAGCAGAATGATGTTTTGAAATAAATATTTGAACAAGTGATTTCTTAACGGCCGCCGGCCGTTATGAAATTATAACGGGCGGCGGCCGTTAACATTGACTTTTCAATTGTCATCTGAATACCGTTAAATCAAAATAGCAGTATGGGATTACGAAAAATCAAATAAACGCACATTTTTATCAATAATTTATATGAGAAAATATCGAGGCTTATGGCAAAATGAGATTATTTTAAATTAAATGAGAAATGTATCTGAAAATTTAAAAAAATTGTTCAAATAAAAGTTTGAAAAAGTCAAAGAAATGTTAAACAAACCTTATTATCCTTCAACAATAATTTTCTCTACTACTTCACCGAATACTTTTTTGGAGGTATTTCAATATGAATATTACAATATATAATGATGTTTTTCTACAGATTTAAGAAATTTAGTTTACAGAAAATTAATGCTCATTATTAGCATAGCTTTTGTTCCTGAAACACACACTAGTATGTATTCTCATTTTGGATTTTGGATTTAAAAAAATACGTTCATTTTGGAGACCAAAATATTAAAAATGAAAATGTGATACTAATTGAAAGAGGTAGAATGATGTTTATGAAAAATTTTTGGAACACGTTTTCAGACAGCACCAATAAATCTCTTTATACTTGCAAATGAAACGATATAAAAGTAAATGAACTATTTCACAATTGTGAAAAAAAATTGCACCCCAATTAATTTCCCGAATAACATCTGACTCCGATTTCAAATAATTAAAATAGTTTTATTTAGTAAACAGCTATCTTTTCCAGTGTTTATATTTTCATAGGTACTTTTTCTAATTAACTTTCAACTACCTTCGGGCGATGACAGTGGAAAAACAAAAACCGACGTTAACACTTCATTTGTTTACGAAACACCGGAAATCATTCAAACGCGGAAACTCAACTGCACATCAAAAAATGGAACCGCACTATTTAACACTAGTACCGGAGCCCGTAAGTCTTTCAGAGTAAATAAAAGTGTCTTAGGGCTGGTGCAGACCGTATGACATTGAACAGCGTTCCCCACATAGAAATTTTCGTGAAGCACTCCGCTCGCTCACGATGACACGTTTAGTTTAGATAAGAAATGCCTCCAGTTTCCTCTGGGGTTTAGGCCTAAGCGCTCCCGTCTTTCGCTAAAAATTTTCAGGATGGGACAGGGATAGCTAAAATTAAACCATCCTTTCATTCAGCTTAAACAGAGTTATTTTTCGTATATTAGTCAGACGGGGGCGATGATTCAAAATCTTTATTTCTGGAGCTTCCTTTGGAATAGTACGACCTAAAGATCAGTGGCGGTGGTGTATATCCAGAAGCTATTGGAAGGAACCTGAAAATACATGCATAAATAAATTAATCTATCTGACCCGGCAAACGTTGTTTAAATTATTAAAATGGCTATTAAAAAATATGGGTTGTTGATAGAAGGGTGAAAGTTTAGTGTTGTATGTATTTTTAATGCAACATCATGAAAAATTTTTTTAAAAATGTCCAGAAAATTTATAAAAATGTTGGGGTATGAAATCACTTAGGGGTATGAAAAATATATTACGACCTATTCCCAGATCGACTATTATTATTTTCGATTGCCATCTTTCAACCCTATTGCGGATCTGTGGACAGAATAAAAAAATTAAAAATCGCGATGGAAAAATAGGGGTTAACCGTAGAGGGATGAAAATTTAGGGTTGTACGTATTTTTGAATGCTGTATCATGAAAATTTGCGGTGGACCTTTACATTTAGGAGGATGAAAAATAAATGTTGTCCGATTCGCAAACCTAACCGATATGCACACAAAATTTCATGAGAATCGGTCGAGCCATTTCGGAGGAGTTTAATTACAAACACCGTATATATATATATATATATATATATATATATATATATATATATATATATATAATTATATATATTTGAATTACTGTTATATTACTAGTTATTCATCTTTTTTTTTTAGCAATAACCGACTATTTGAGATTGAAAACCGACTTTATTAAGACTGTCGATATAATACTAAATTGCACGTTATTTTTATTGGTTATTGTTAGGTAATTTAATTTTCATGTTTAAAAGTGTATCTTTTTTATTGTTTCACTAATGTGGATGAATTTGGGAAGTTTTATCCCTTATATTCATGGGAGTTATATTTTGAAAGGAATGACACCCTATAAGTTATCTGATTTTATGTAAGGTTGTCAGGTTACAAATACTGCAAGTATCTCTGGATATATAATAGTATTTTCACAGAGGTCCTGAAGAAGGTCCCATCATTGGGACCGAACCTTCCTGTTTAAACTGGTCCACAGGGAGACTTAGAAGACATCTATTCGATACGCTTAGTGGAACCTAGTCTAGCCCTATGTGTAGAGCATCATTTTTTTAATTGTTTTTTTACATATAGTTTTTTCTTTTCAACGCTGCAATATTCACGTTGTCTTTGTACTTTAGTCATTCTTCATTTTTCTATATTAGGTATTGTATATTATTTCCGATTCAACTTGTTGGATAATAGTATAGTTTAGTTTAGTTTAGGTTTAGATAGTAAGTGAAACTTCCTAGGTTAGCTGAACAGACAGCCGGAGAATTGATACATTGGATGTAGCTTTTTCTGGCTGAACTGAAACTCGCCTAGAGTATTGGGTAACAACGTAATGTTAATTTTTCTATTTCTGCTTAATAAAGTCCTTTATTATTATTATTATTATTATTATACATTAATAAAGAAGAGTTCACAAATTTTCGAGACTTGAGCCGTTCCATATATATATATATATATATATATATATATATATATATATATATATATATATATATATATATATATATACAGTGCTTTCATGATGAAAGGAACAAATTCATTAAAAATATAGGTTTCTATTTCATGTTAAAATCCTCGGACAGGTCGATTAGTATTTTTATTTGGGCAATTTTCGCAATAAAAATTTTGTATACAGGGTGTCTCATTCAAGAGCTATGGCTTTGTCATTAGTTTTTTTAAAGGTAATACCCTGTATATTATTTCACTTTACAATTCTACGATAAATTCTTATCACTTTTTGTGAACATACCATATGCCTCAACTTGATGGATTCCCAGATTATAACGGAGATAGTGGAGCACCTGGAGATTTAAAATGTGGATTAAAAGTACAAAAAAAAATTTAGGTAAACATTGTCATTAAATCTGAAGAATGAAATTTCACATGTACCATCTGAATTCATTCACTGGTGCTGTATAGTCCGCAGTTTTCACGTTTTTAACGCTCCAGGCACTACACTACTTCATTGTTTAAGAAAATGCAATTACTTGAGAGAGAACGTATTGAAGTACTTATGATGATTGGTTTTGGAGATAGGGTGCGTTCACAAGAAGAAGTCTGCAATCTATTCAATGAAAATCATCCTGATCGTCCGCCAATTACTAGATCGACAGTCAGCAAAATTGAATCAAAATTCAGGAGATACGGCCACGTTAGAGATTTACCTAAAGGAAGACCACCGAGAGTATCTGAAGAAACAGTGCTGAACGTTCTACTAGAAACCCAAGATAACCCTCATATATCCATTACTACAATTTCCAATCATTTCAATTTATCAGTAGGGTCCGTGCATAAAATACTTAAGGTAAATAAGTATCATCCCTATAAAATTAAGCTGGTACATTAATTATTAGAAGACGGTTTTGACCGCAGAGTACAGTTTTGTGAGCAGATTCTTGAAATTCATAATCAACATCTAAATTTCATTACAAACATAATTTTACTTTAAATGGCCACGTCAACAGACAAAACTGTAGGTATTGGGCGACCGAGAATCCTCATTGGATGCAAGAATGCCACACACAGCGGCCTCAAAAAATTAATACATGGGCAGCGATTGTTCGAAATCGTATAGTTGGTCCCTATTTTTTTGAAGGAACACTAAACGGAGAGGACTACTTGAACTTTCTCCAGTTCGAACTCATTCCGGCTTTAGCTGTTTTGTTTCCTAACCCACAAGATCCTGACATACCTAATAACGAGATATGGTTTCAACAAGATGGGGCACCTCCTCACTATTCAATCGCTGTTCGACAATTTCTTGATGCAACTTTTCCCAACAGATGGATAGGACGGAGAGGTCCGATTGAGTGGCCGCCAAGATCACCGGACATAACCCCATTGGATTTTTTCTTATGGGGTTATTTGAAGTCTAAAGTTTATTTGAATAGACCAAATAATATTGATGATCTAAAAGAGAGAATCAGGCAGGAAATAAGACTTATCAGTCCAGAAGTAATTGAAAATGTGCAACGGGAAACATTGAATCGACTTCAAAAATGTCTCGAAGTAAACGGACAACAGATTGAACATATGTAAAAATTAAATTAGTAATTACATTTGTGTGTTTTCATATCGTACCTCTCATTACCCACTATCTCCGTTTCTGGCAATCCATCGAGTTGAGGCATATGGTATGTTCACAAAAAGTGATAAGAATTTATCGTAGAATTGTAAAGTGAAATAATATACAGGGTATTACCTTTAAAAAATCTAATGACAAAGCCATAGCTCTTGAATGAGACACCCTGTATACAAAATTTTTATTGCGAAAAATGCCCAAATATAAATACTAATCGACCTGTCCGAGGATTTTAACATGAAATAGAAACCTAATTTTTTAATGAATTTGTTCCTTTCATCATGAAAGCACTGTATATATGCACATATATATATATATATATATATATATATATATATATATATATATATATATATATATATATATATATATATATATATATATATATATATATATATATATATATATATATATATATATATATATATATATATATATATATATATATATATATATATATATATATGGAACGGCTCAAGTCTCGAAAATTTGTGAACTCTTCTTTATTAATGTATAATAAAAAAAATAATAATAATAATAAAGGACTTTATTAAGCAGAAATAGAAAAATTAACATTACGTTGTTACCCAATACTCTATATATATACTACTATATATATATATATATATATATATATATATATATATATATATATATATATATATATATATATATATATATATATATATATATATATTCAACAATACCTGCTTCATAATAAAATTGATCCTTTCAAATGAAAACCATTTCATACTTTCGCCATAATGATATGGACATCCATTATGACTTAATGTAGCTATACTATTCAAATGTAACTCTATTGTACAATATTGATTTTCTTCACAAAGAAACTCATTTCTGTTCCATAATAATTGTTTCCATGAGTTGTTGAACAATAAGCCGGTCCGAATAATTTCATATGAGAAAAAATATTGGATGAAACTCATTTTGAAGGCGAAGGTATAGTAGGCGTTGAAGTACGAAGTTTCATAATGTTTCGTAACAATCTAATTCAGAGGAGGAAACCCACATCTAAGAGAACTACTTGGTCGAATTTTTACAGGTTGTTAAAAACAAGTTGGGGCGTCCAAACAAGAGCTTTTTTCGAAAATTCTACCTTACATGGTGTCAGATATATCGCAGAGGCTCAACGGCCATTTTTTGAGAAGTAAGTTTCGAATATATTTTATTAATTTTTTGTTAAATGACCTGTTTAAAGACATTTACTTCCCCATGATCACTTGCCCGAAATTTTAAATAATTTTGATCTACTTAGGTAATTTAGTAGTATTCTCGTTTGTAAGTTTCAAATTTGTATATGACTTCTACTCTATCGTTTCTGTTATCCGAAAAACCTGTTGAATTGAAATTCTGAAAAACATTAAAGTTTTCTAACCAAATATCAAAATCTCAAGAATTTTAAGTAATCTTAATATAGACAACAATATTTAGGAAAAACGTTTGAAGGTGCTTTCTATTAATATATTGATAAGTTTTTTGATATATAATTTCAGTAAGCTTTTGGCCAATATAAGTAAGAAATTATCAGTGAAAAAAGCAGATCTTATATAAAATAAGTGATATTTGGCGAGTTACGTTTCTGTGTGAAATAAAACGAGGTTTATCAGTTTCTTAAATATAGTATCCAAAAATTCAATATAAAGTGACTATAGATCCGATACTTCTGTGAAAATAATATACTGAACACTATTTTTTCAGATTCATGTGGTTTGTTTTTGTTATTGTTGGCTTGATAACATCTGTAATAATAATCTTCAGTTTATGGGAAAAATTTCAAACAAATCCTACCATCACGGGTCTTGATACAGACTTTCACAATTGGAATGTTCCATTTCCTGCTATAATAATTTGTCAGAAAAAACCTGGGAATGAAACACTCATAAATGAATATATTGAAGAGTAAGAGCTTGTAATTTATATTTTATATGCATTCAGAAAAAAATTCCTCTCAATTTTTTACAGAAATTTCGGGGAATCTAATGAAAAAGAAAGCTTGAAGAGTTTACTGGAAGTTTTAACTCAATTGTCCTACGATAATATAAAGGAAGTATCAAAACACAGAGACCACCATTTTGCGTTCACAGAGAAGTCTATAAGAAATTTAATTTTTCCTGTAGGTTTTAGTTATTGAAATGATATATTCAATAACAAATAAAAACAGAAAGATTATTTATACAATTATAGAAATGAAATGAAATCAATTATTTTTAAGAGATTCACTTACACAAAATGTATCACATTGTGTCTAACGTTTCGCCTCTACCATGGCTTCTTCAGATACTGAGTGTGGGTACGTTACAGTGCAATAGATTTTGTGTAAATCATCAAAATGAAATGTTTTCATTTCGTTTCTAATTAAAATGGATTTATATCTTGTACCGGACTCAATTATTATTTATATCACATGGTACCATGAAATGCTCAATTCCTGTTCAGTAGGAGAATAAGAATTTTATGAAAAATTAAATTTATTAATATTAACTATCATAAAAATATACTGTGATAGATACAATCAGCGATCGGTTTTATTTACAAATCTCTATCTTCGGCACAACTAATAAACTGAATAAAATTGAATTACATAGAGAAAGTACAAGCAACTCTGCAACTGCAACTGCATACATAATTTCATACAAATCATAGAGCCGTTTACACACACGCACACACACACGCACAGATATATATATATATATATATATATATATATATATATATATATATATATATATATATATATATATATATATACAGTGGCGTAGATAGCTTTTTGCGATGGGGGGGGATATGACTTAGTGCAAAATTTCATAAGTTTTTCTACTAAAGTTCTATTCTTGTTGATAAAAATAATCTTTCATGTAGATAGTACAAAATAAGCAGAAAAATTGAATTAAATTGCAAAAAATTTAAATTATTTGAATTGGAAAAAATTTATCAAGAATTAGTGAAAAATTGAATATATAAATCATTGAACATATTCTTGGGAAAATTAGAGAAGAAAACCTAGTTTTAGGCGTTTTTCGACATTCATGACTTCTTCAGCTGTGATTCCAATGTCACGATGAATTGCCAGAGCAGCCAAACCTTTCAAAAACAGTAAATCAGACAAACAATTAATTTGCAATGAATTTTATATATTCAGAAGGGTCATTACAATACAAGTCCACTTCTTTTATCGTGCTCCTTTGAATCGTTTCTATTCGCTTCAAATGTCGATACCGGCAGCATAGCTAATATTCTGAACAACATATTGATATTCGAAAAAAAAATTTCTAGGCAATCATCAAGCTCTATTATTGAATTTTTAGGCTTAACATCGCCCTTACGAATTAAATATTTCTTTCACACTTTCAAGTTACGAGAACAGCAGGTGTGGCAGTAAGAAATTTTTGATAAAACTCATCAGTTTTGATGAATTTATCAACTGCTTTGTCAATTTCGTATAAATTATGCTCGAAAAACATCGAAAATCTTTCAAATATATTTAGTCTAGCTTTTTTGTTCAACTTTTTTCAGCAGTCTTGGCAAAATATGAGCAAGGTGTCACTCGATTCGGAATAGCATATAGAAGTTTTTTGAGAAAAATAAAAATTCGCCCGCGAAAATTGTGAAAGTAAACAATATACTGAAAAAAGGGGGTTGGTTCTTTGCCAATATGTCAAAAATTAATTGAGATTCTTGAAATCTGAAGAAAGATTCGAAAAGAAGAGGAAATTTCCCAAAAAACAGACCCAACTACTGGAACTGTAGGATCAATATTCATAATTTTCTCAGATAGGTAAAAATATGGCCGAAAATGGGTAATTTGCTTTGGGCAAGTCACGTCCATTAAGGACACTTCAACAATTATTTTTCCATATGAAATATGATAATTAAGGAATGAAAAATTCAGACAGTTACTAAATAGGTGAATGAGCAATAATCCAGCGATAATAGCGATTTTTGAATTAGTTATGCAATAGTTAATTAACAATTTTTTGGTACTTGAACATAAAAATTGTAAGTGTGATAACTATTCACTACGGATCTGAAATTATTTTTCATTCTTGGAGTTATTATCATAAGGCTTCAGAGTAAATCTCCATTGAAAAAATTTCAATTTTTCAGTTGTTTATTGACAATTTCCGTAGGTATAGTTTTGCAAAATCAAAATTAATTTTTTTTTATAATTTTAATGATCCGTTTTTTATTATCGGAAGCTACATGGAAATGGTTTTTTCAATATTCATCTCCTATTGTTTAAAAAATTGTTATAAACAAATGCGTTGTTTTTAAGAGAATCAAGAGAAGAAAGTTATGATTAATTAAAGTGCGTAAATTGTTAATAAAAAACTGAAAAATTAAATTTTTTTTAACAGGAATCTATTCTGCATTTTTTTGAAACTAGCTCCAAGAAAGCAAAAAAAGTATCAGATCTATAGTTTAACAGTTATTACACTTGCAATGTTCTTCTTCAAGCAGCAAAAAACTATTGCATAACCAATTGAAAAATCGCGATAAAAATGTTTTGTCACTGTATTATTGTTCATTTACCTATCCAGTAAGAACCTGAAATTTTTCATTCCTTAATTCAGTATTTAATATAGTTGAACAATGTTTATTGTTAAAGTGTCCCAAATGGGCGCTACTTGCGCAAGCCAGACTACCCGTTGTCGGCCGTATTTTTACTCTGAGAAAACTATAAATATTAATCCTACAGTTCCGTGAGACTTTCTTTTAAAAATTTTTTCTTTTTGTATATGTATTTAGATATCAAAAATATCAATTAGTTTTTGAGATAATTCTATCAGTAAATTGATTATAACTTTTACAATTTTCAAGAACGGAACTTAAACTTCTTCAAAAAATATCTTCATGCTCTTTCGAATCGAATGACACCTAGTTCATATTTTTCCAAGACTCATGAACAAAATTGAACAAAAAAAGCACTTGTTGACTAGACTATATTCTCATGATTAGTAAATCTTTATCCAAGTTCAGAAATGGATTGAACGCTATCACAGAAAAATTTTATTTACTTCAAAATGTTATGGAGTAATTAAATTGTCAAAGCAAAAAGTTACTCATATTTTGATACCTACTCTACCTCAAAAAATATTCGAAATATCAAATATTGATTGAAAATATTCTATGTAAACAGAAATTTAATCAGTCACTAGGAACAAAAAACGTGTGTAACATGGAAAATTTAATTTACCAAGGAAGAAGTCAATCAAAACCTCTTCGCACTTCTTTTCTTTCCAAATTTTATACTACCTATACTATTAAACAAAACTGCTCGTGTTTTAGATATAATACTACACCATTAAACAAAAGCTCGAGCAGTTTTGTTTAATAGTAAGTACAGTATACAATTTATAAAGAGAAGAAGTGCGAGGTGATTTTGGTTGACTTCTTCATTTCGAAATAAAAATTTTCTATTAGGCCCATTTGAACTTTTTTAAACACGTTTTTTGCTCAAAGTGACCGATTAAACTTGCTAATTGAACATTGAATAGAATATGCTCAAAACTACTAGTTACTTCACCCAAAATTATAAAACGATTCAATTTCTTGATTAATTATAATGTTGAAATTATAAGTAGATATTGTACACACAATTACACAGTCGTCACGAAAACATATCTAGATGATTTTCATATAATCGCACATACATAATATCAAAAGAGGTGCTAGTGCTTAATAAATTTCATGTATGCTTAAATACGTAGATACGAAGACTTTTATTCAATTCTATTATAATTTTCGTAAGCTCATGGGGGGGGATTGAACCCCTTGATCCCCCCCCTATCTACGCCACTGTATATATATATATATATATATATATATATATATATATATATATATATATATATATATATATATATATATATCAGTGGCGGCTCGTGAGGTGTTGGTTTAAGGAGGCTACAAGAGGTGTTAAAGAATACACCATAGGCGAAAATTTTTAGGATTTCAAGGTCAACCGCCTTATAATTTAAAGAAAATCAAAGTAAAACAAGCACCATAAAATATTAAATAGGTACCTATTCGAAGAATTAATCAATTGTTGCCCAGCAAGAACCAACGGGGAGGTGAGACTTTTTTCTTGCCAGAAATAAAATAGGCCCCTCCCAAAAATAGATTAAAATAAAATTCTTATCATAAAAGCCAAACAAAACTTAAGGAAATACCTAACAACAAAACAAAATAATAAAATATACATTTAGACCTAAACAAAAAAATTTAAATAAATTCTTTGGTAAAGACATCTATTTTTTTTATAGATATAAAACATTGTCTTTTTGATAATAAAATTCATCTATTTCATGAATTTTATACTTTTATGAACTCGGAGGTTAGGTTAGTAAGGTTAGAAAAAGTCAGGTCAGCTCAAGTTTTTGAAAAAAAAAGATGACCCAGCGACAAAATCATATTCGGCTTTTTCAGGCCAAAATAAGCTATAATCCGAAATTTCATGAAAATCGGGGCACTCTGTTGTATTATCGATAATTACCATAATTCCTGCATAGATGCTAGTGCCAAATAATGACATTTTCTCTAGTAAAAAGTAAACACTGCCAACAAATTAATTTATTTTTTACCTGTGATCCGGTAAGCCAAGGATGTCTCTCATAATTTCTGATATTAAAACCGCGATTCTGCTAGGCTGCACCAAATTGTTTAATTCCGGGGTAGGTCGCAATGTTTTCATTAAAACTTTATCGTTTTAACTCAGTACACTAAAGTTATGGGATAACAAATATTCCACTAAGTCATCATTGAAATTTTTGAAATTAACTTCAGTAACCGAACTCATTTTAAAAACAATACGTCAATAAAATAAATTAAAACTGACGAAACTGTTTTCGTCCACGACTAGTGACAACGACAACGTCCAACGGTCCATGTCCAACGAATTCACTCGATTTTACCCGAAAGCCTATAGTTGTGATTGTTCGACATTGTGTGAGACTTAGGTGCAATCGGTGTTGCCATTTACATGTGTTTTCCTTTTCTATTGCAATGAAGTATTCATTCGCAGTATTCGCACCGTTGTTTGCTTTTCTGTGGCAGGCATAATGAACGTCGAAAATATACCTTTTTTAAGCCTCTGCAGCGTTGCCGCAAATCTTGAACGAATGAAATGCAGTAAATGTAAATACCTTCTATCGTATTTAATAAATTATATTATAAAATGTAGGTTGAAAGGAAGGTAGGTGCATAAAATAATATGATTTTGATTAATTCACATTAATCAATGCTGAATGCTGACTATCCAATATAATATATTAGTGGTACACGGAATATTATTGAGGAGGCTTAGCCTCCTTAGTCGCCTTCGAATAGCCGCCCCTGGTTTGAAAAAATTTGAATAGTTAAAAATGACTACTATGTTTCATCAAAATTTTTCGGCTGTGGCCGTTCTCTATTATTTATCACGTGCTATTCAGTCCAATATTAACATTCAAATCTGTTATTATTAGATGGTAAGGGAAACCACAGAAACCTTTACCCACGTAATGTTCGAAATATTTAAATCAAATTATTTTGATTTTGAAAAGTCAAAGAATATTTTAAACCTATTTTGTACATTACGTGGGTGAAGATTTCTTTGGTTCTCTTCCCATCTAATATCAACAGACCTGACTATTGATATTGGACTGAATAGCACGTAATTAATAACTAAAAAAATTTTTGAAAAAAATATAAATAGTACTATTACAGTATAAATGGAACTATTCTTTGACTTTTCAAAATCAAAATAATTTTAACCTATTTCGAACATTACGTGGGTAAAGATTTCTGTGGTTTCCCTTATCATCTAATAATAACAGATTTGAATGTTAATATTGGACTGAATAGCACGTAATGAATAACAGAGAACGACAACAGCCGAAAAATTTTGATGAAACATAGTAGTCCTTTTTAACTATTCAAATTTTTTCAAATCAATAAATGCCAAAGAAATTTCAATTTTTCAAAAGTTTTGAAAAAGCCACGAATGTCGTGGCGAAACGTCAACTTTTTAATAAAATCGAGTTTTTTGAGATTCACCAAACCTGTTATTGCTAATAATTATCAAAAAAATAAAAAAATAAAATATATATATATATATATATATATATAACATTTCCCGAAATAAAACAATATGAAACGAAATAAGCAACTTTTTCATCCTTTCTTGAAAAAATTTCTTTCAATATGAAGATACTCAAAGCATACGTAAGTTATTATTTTTACTTTTTTCAGTTGATGAATAAATGTGAGGATGTTTTCGAGGACTGTGATTGGAAAGCAAAGCCTTATAATTGTTGTGAAGGTTTTTTTCCAATATTCACAGAGAGTGGTTTTTGCTATAGCTTCAACTCAAGACATTATGAACAACAATATCCATGGTATATCTTTTTGAATGATTACTGCATCAGATATAATATGATTCATGTATTTATATGTATATGTTCTTAGGAGTGAAGAGCCGTTACCACCATTCGATATACATTACATAAAAGAAACTGATCTGAAATGGAGTCTGGCTTTCACTGTAAAATCAAGTGACACAGAAATGCCAGTAAGTATTTTTATCTACTCCTATTGAATAATATAAATTCATTATTCAACTTGCAAACTTAGCAATTGATAGTATCTATTACCAAACAGCGTGAGTAATAATAACTCACTGCTATAACTCACTATATAGTCTACTAAGATCCCAAGTAACATCGTCCGTCATTCATCTGCTAATGTCACTTGAATAATTCTGACATTTTCAAATTAAGTTAATACTACCTAATTATTGTGAATTTGTATTTGTATCTTAGTATTTATTGTTATAGTCGTAGATAAAGTATAGTATTCAACTTGCGGTAATGGTCATAACTCACTTGATGAATTACAGCACTCGCTTGCAGCTCGTGCTGCAAACTTCATCTGCGCGAGTAATGACCTACATTGTACATTACCGCTCGTTGAATAATATACTATAAATACTAATACCTAAATTCTTTCAAATACTTTATAATATTGAACAATTTTCATAAAGAAGAATTTCTGATTTTGTTTCATATAGAAGTAAGTAAGTAGGTACTACATTTTTTACTGTAAGCAGGAAAACAACATATTTTTTATATTCCTATTATATTCTCTCACAACCATATAGTTCATTAAGAAATATATTTTATGGCAGATATATGTATAGTATTCTTCTAAGAGTTCATAAGGACTGATCATAAAATTAAATTTGGACAAACTAATATCAATATAGGTATTATGTTCAAACCTCAAAAAAAAAAATTTCAATTTATTTATGCTAAGGGATGCAGATGGATTATTCAAAATAGGATTCAAACAACTGTTTTATTCTATCAAATAAATAGATTCTGCTCGTCATATATGTTCTACAACAGAATCATTATTAGCAGTCAATAAATAACTTAACTGTTTTGCATATGAACAAAAGAATAAATCATTCAGTTATTCACAATTACTAGAAATTTCTGAAGACTTTTAATGATGATATTCATATTTTGATAGCCTAGACTGAAGGTTTTGTATATGTACTCCTAGCGGTCCACTTCAGACCAAGTATCTGAAAGACAAGTATATGAAATCTTGGATTGCTTCTGAGGAACAAAACCATGAAAATTTGGGTTGATCCGATGAAAATGATGGCATGGCCAAGGGAAAGGATCTAATAGTTAAAATGTGTTGTACCTGGGTTAAAAGATGAAGCGAAGAATTATGAACAATATATCAAATATAAGCTCTAAGAGAGCTTTTTGTAAGACGCAAAAAGTATGCGTTGAAGATTTTTGTACTTCCACACAAAACTCCTACAATTTTTATGTGAGAATTCAATCAGAGGGCTGAAAATTGTATGTCAATTGAGTTTATATTAGGGATGCGTCCATTTTGGGTTTCAAAAGTTTTCTTCCAGAACAGCCATTTTGCTAGTATTATGTAAATGTATAGTGACCAACTTTGTTAGGTTAACAACCACAGAACGTTTCAATACTTTCTACGATCAGATATTGAGATGGTGAAATAGAACAGAAAAATATTATCAGCTATCTTTAACACAAAAGAATACAGTTTGGTTTGGTTGATCAAACGTTTACCGTGGTTTGACGTTACACATTATTGGCGAGTAGTGTACCTAAGACTCTATATTTTTTTAAACAATATTTTTTTCTTAGATCTATATTCTGAACTCTGACGAAATAGCTGGCATAGATCTGAAACCTCAGCACATTTGGGACTTCAGAATGAAGAGTATTTCCTTCTCAGTTAAACAAACATACACTACGGAAGATGCAAGACAATTGAGCGTTAAACAAAGGCATTGTGTTTTTCCGAACGAGAGAAAATTAGAAGTAGATCATATTTACACATACACTGCCTGCACCAGACAATGTAGGATGGACAGTGCTATGAAATTATGCAAATGCATTCCATCTTTTTATCCCATCAATGGTACAAAAAGCAGGTATCGCCATTGTGAAGTTCGTGAGTTGGAATGCATTTCGAATAATTTAGAAAGAATTATCGGCGTTGAAAAATGTGATTGTCAGTTAGGTTGTTTCAATACGGTATATGAAGTGGAAAAATTGAATAATAATAAGTGAGTATATAATAGTATATTATTCAATGAGCACAAAATGATTGCTATTTTTCACGAGGGTGAAGTTTGCGACACGAGCTGCAAGCGAGGTCGCAATTCACCCGAGTGTAAAATTGTAATTTTGTGCGAGTAGAATACTATACTTTGTCCACGACTTCCTCGAAAAAATTAGTAATAATCTGCATTTTCAACAATAAAAATAGTTATCAAAAGCGTTGACATAACATTTTCTGTGTTCACTGAAAACTGCATACTCACGTAAACGTCAACTATTTCACTTGACATCGATTCCATTCCTTTCTTTCACTCTGATAAAAATGAAATAGATAATTTATTAGGGTAAATATTCAATAAATTGGGCATTATATTAAATATTACTTTAATAATTTGCCTAAAACTTATCTTAGTTACATAAAACCTAAAAATCTAATAACAATACTATCCTAACAATGTGAATGATAGTCTCAAGTTTGGACATACGTTTTGAGTGTGACGTCATGCAGTGTATAATAAACCATTATACACACTAGTGAATAATAGGTATAATTGTACTTCAGGAAGCACACGTATAATGAATGATTTATAGTACAGTCGTGGACAAAGTTCATTAATTGTATTCGCGAGGTCATTATTTGATGAAAATCAGATCATAACATGTTTGAGAATCAAAACTCTTTGATTTGATGTTATCACATGCATATTTAACATGACGAGTTTCATGGGAAACTTCTGCTTTTTTGTGTTAATTTCAAAGTTTATAACCTGACATACAATATGATCGCTACCACTAGTTTAAATCAGAATTAGAATATGTATCGTAAAATTCACAAAAATATTGTTCTACAATATGAAATATAATAAATTCTGAAGTTTTTCAAAAAATAATCATAGAGTGAAATTCAAAAACCTCTATTTCAGTGGAGAACGAATAAAGACTATGGAAGCCGAGTTCATGTCGTGGCCAATGATTCGTTACAAGAGAGAAGTACTTTTCGGTTGGGTGGATCTTTTAGGTATGCATTTAAATGAATAATGAATTAAATATATCAGATACTTTCGTGAATATAAACATAATAGTTGATTAAATCCGTCGTTACTACGTGATAATTTAAGATGATGAACAAAACTAAATTTGAATTTACTACGTTTATTATCACAAAATATTTTGAAAAATATAACACTGCGATTGCAATTTCGGTCACTAGACCATCATCGGGCAGATTGAGTTAAGAACTGAATACATAACAGAAAAAGTTGCTAATGTCATACCTAAATGTAATATTAAAATTGCTTTCAAATCTAAGACCAAACTCTCAGGATTTTTATTCAATGCCAAAAATATCACTTCAAAATTTGATTTTTGATTTGAGTTCAGGAGTTTATAAGTTGATCTGTCCTGTATGTAAAGGAGTGTATATAGATCAGACTGGTCGATCGTTCAAGAAAAGATTTATAGAACACCAACAATCTTTTTTGAAAAATAAAACGGATTCAACGTTTCCAAATCATTCCCGTGAAAACCACCACCCATTTCCACAAATAGATAATTTTCAAATCATGCACAAATTACCGAAAGGAACCAAACTTACTTACTTAAGAATCATTAAAATTTTTTAAAAACTCAATCATAATGCAAAAGATATCTTGCTGAACGACCAGCTGGACTTGATATCTTCTCCTATATTTAGTGTATTCAAACAATAACGATTTTTCTAAAGAACATTGTATTGTACCAATTTGGGAAATCCACTCGATTAGCCCTTCTTGAAATATGTTCCTTTTGTCTATTTAGGTACCTGCAATAATTCTTGCCCACCCGTAAGCGCAAATCTATAATTATATATTCAGTTCTTAACTCAATCTACCCGATGATGGTCTAGTGACCGAAATTGCAATAGCAGTGTTATATTTTTCAAAATATTTTGTGATAATAAACGTAGTCAATTCAAATTTAGTTTTGTTCATCATATAAACATAAGTAAAAACTAAGTTTTCAACTTTCAACAATATCATATAAAGATTTAAAGAATTACTGATATTAACCTTTCAATCTTGAGAATACCAATTTGCATGCCGAAAGACAGGTTATGTGTTAAAAACAGGGTTTTAGTAATGTGATTTAACCGTATTCATCATGTCAGTTATGCTGTCATATATTCCAGACATTATATTATTAGAGCTATCTGTTTGCATTTGTTATTGAAATCCAAATTCTTTGAATCAACACTTTACTTTTCCTGTGCCTGAAAGTGCTTTAAGTTCTATCTCGACACAAAATATAAATACGTAAAATGAAGAGATCATTTTTCAGTATCTTTCTTAGGAATAGATAGCCGATACGTTATCAATTATATCTGACATTAGAACAGTCTGCATCTGTAATTGAGAACGAATTGCAATAAATTTTCATCTCATTGATCTCTTGGAACTAAAAATCTGTTATGATCTATCTGAACACAATGTATAAATACGAAGAAATAAGCGAATGGCATCTCACTTTTCAGTATCTTTCGGAGGAATAGCTGGCCTTTTTCTCGGCTTCAGCTTGCTTTCAGGCGTTGAAATCATCTACTACTTCACTATCAGAGCTTATTTTATGGTCATCAAAGAAAGAAATGCTCTGGACAAATTATATCAACAAAAAAACCTGGAACCCCAAACAAATAATAACCTTAGTTTACCGCCTTATTCTATATCCGTTCCAATTCATGGAAATGGATTGAACGAACTAAGAAAAGAGTATCTGAAGAAGAATAAGAAGGGAAAGTATGGACAAGTATGTATAGGCTTCAGTCGATTTTATTTAAAAATAAGAGAATTCATGAGAAATATCCACCCTCTTTTTCATCACGATCAGAATATATACTTATAGTCCAGTCAATGACGGTAAAAAAAGTATAAACTGTGTATTTATCCCATACAGCACCGATTTGTATGAGAATTTGGATTAAGATTCTACTTACGATCTAATTCAAAGTCTACTCTGTGGCGGAGGTTGCTTTTTCTCTGGAGGTGGATGCCACCCCTTATTGGGGATGAAAAAATTTCCATTAAAAATAAATACGGAAATCAATGAACTGACTAATTCTAAGCAAATTTTGTTCAATGAAGTTTTTTCTGAAAGTCAATACTTTCCGACTTATTCGCGACTGAAATTGTCGGTTTTCAGGCAAAAAAAACATGTCTTCAGATTATTTTTCGCGAATAACTGGAAAAATATGCATTCTGTCGAAAAACCTGTAGAGAGCAAAATTATAGCTTATAAAAAAACAAAGAAAACCGTGTATTTATGAAGTATTCTGACCCAATACAAACGGAATTATTGATTGTCGAAAGTTGATTGGTAATTACCACTATGTGTACTTATCAATATACTAATACATATTCTAATTTCTACAAAAATGTGCTTTTGTTTTTCCCCATAACTTGCTTAGTTTTCAAGCAATCAAGTCCTTCAAAAAAGCATTTTGTAGGTTTTTTTAAGAGCTATAAGCTCATTCAAATGAGTTACTTTGCGCGAACACACGCAAGCTTTAAATGGCCATATCTTACTTAATTTTTATCCTATAAAAAAAATTAAACGCCAACATTTTCAAGTAAGAAAAACATACAATATACAACATACAACGAAAAAATAGGAATCGACATTATTCTCTTCATAGCATGCTTAGTTTTGATGTTAGGAACTTTTATAAAAAATGAAAATAAAGTTTTTTAAAGGAGTTTAAAAAAAAGTTTCATGAGTTTTTGGTAATTGTACGTAGAAACTTTCCATTTTGGCGATTGAAAATACCAGTCAACTTTCAACAAGCAATAATTCCGTTTGTATTGGATCTGCATACATCACAACTACACAATTTTCTTTGTTTTTTTTTTATAAGCTATAAATTTGCCTTCCACATTTTTTTCGATAGAATGCATATTTTTCCGGTTATTCGCGAAAAAGAATCTAAAAACGTGTTTTTTTGCCTGAAAACCGACAATTTCACCCGCGAATATGTGGAAAAGTATTGACTTTCAGAAAAAACCTCATAGAACAAAAGTTGCTTAAAATTAGTCAATTTATCGATTTTCGTACTTATTTTCAATGAAAAATTTTTCATCCCCAAGAAGGGGGCATCCACCCCCAGGGAAAAAGCAACCCCTGCCACAGGGTAGACTTTGAGATAGATGGTAAGTAGAACCTAAATCTAATTTTTCATGAAAATCGGTGCTGTATGGGATAAATACACGCGAAAATGGTCATTGACTGGACTATTACCAAAAATTTCAGTTTAATTGTAATCATGATTAGAGATCTGTCGATAAATATGACAGTTCTTTGAAAGCATTCTTGCTTGAGACCAAGTACAATTCAACAGCAATTTGTTACCTACTACATTTATAATTGTAACATCCAAATAGATTTTTTTTCGAAAGCTTTACAGAAGATAATTCATTTGCACATGAGACAGTGGCGGGTCCAGGATCTCGACGAGAGGAGGGTCTACAAAATCGTAATAATAGAATATGCACATTTTCGTCGACAGCATTTCAGATTCAGGTCCGATCGGATTCGGACCTCCCTAGGGGTGTCCGGACCCGATGAAATAAAATTACTGTTTCGGCATTTTTATACATTAAACAACACCTTTGGTGTTAGATAGTTTCATATCTAAGAAAAAGTTATCCCAAAACTCAAATATGATCATTAATTTAGTAACATCGCTATAATATTTTTGAGGGGTCAATGAAGTGGTGCATTTGAAAATTTGCACTGCTCCAAACAAAGTTAATTACTTATGACTGCCCATAGTAATATTACATATGTAACTAATATAATATTGAACACACTTGCGACTATCTTTATAATAGTAGTACTACTCAATATTTTTCTTTTACTATGTCTGTTTTCTAAGTATTTTTCAATTTTTTCAGAAAATCGTTCCTTTGAAAAAAAACTGGAAGCCAGCAAATAAGATCAAATCTCCATTTGGAATACAATATTTGGATTAATTTAAGTGAATATAAATATTATATTTATTTACAGAAAATACATTGTCAACGTTTTATCTACATTAAGTATAAACATAGAGTTATGATTTACAACTGACAAAGTTCTCTTTTACATACAAATAAAATCAATATTATTAATCGATATCTATAACATTCAATCTGGAAAAAGTATGACAAACATTGTAAAACTCTTTAATTAATTCAAAACAGTTTAAGTAAGCAAAGGGTAGGTAGGTACGTGTTGTAATATATTTTATTTTGAGCGGAATTTTAGTTTAAAAATATATAATACACTAAGAAAAATTGTTAATAAAGGTTTTTGCTTAGATGAACAGATTGAAAGTTACCTAGTATTTTCGATGGAAAGTAAACTTAAAAATTTGTTTAGTATCGTCATGAAACGAAACTTACTTTAGGAAAAATATGATGAAAAAAATTTTTCAGAATTTATTTTCTGAAAATAGATGTCAACTAAAAATAAAAGAATCATTCATCGCACAAGACTGAAAAAAAGTAACTATTATAAATAATTTTTTGCACTAAATTTTGGATATTTTTTGTTAATATATATAGTAGATTCCATTGACACTGTACTATTCCTTTAACATGATGCCGTCACGAGCATGGCCCCCATAGTGGCACGTTTGTTGTCCCGCGATTCTATGTAAAATTTTATCAATTTTAAATAGTTTATAAATAATGAAAAAATATTTTTTTCAAAAATATTATATATAATATTTTTTTTTTAATAAATGTACTCTAGCATGGCCAAGGTTAATATCGAATAATAGTTAAGTTCATCTCTGCAAAATAGCTTTATTAATAACAAATAAACTGCTAATTAAGGGATTTTTTACAACAGATATTTTGTTGGTTACCGGATTTCAAAAAAAACATCTCCTATAGTGTGCTAAATAAAAATCATTTTTAGTTCCTATTCTAGTTCTAAATAACATTATTAAGTAATTCAAAAAACAATCTAAAATCTATTTTTGTACATAAGGAGTAATGTATCAAAACACAGCGAATAATCACATCTATGATTCGCTAAAAAAAAGTCAAAACAATTCCGATATTTCTAAGTATTCAGAAAATATCAACTAGCAAAAATTCTGAAATATCGTTTCAAAGTACCACAGACGAAATAATTCACCTCGTTTTAGCAACGTCTCATCAATATATTTCGTATTTACTTCTATTCTAACCAGAATTCGGCAAAGAATGCATATTCCACGAAAGTAGCCTTTGCGTTTTCGAATTTAGGATGTTTCGAGTTTACGATGGCTTCATAATATAAGAATAAATCGAGTATAACCTCGTTCATTCATTTCGATTGCTGAAATCCTTAAAAATCTCGAATTTCGAATTTCATTTGTCCGTCGCATTCGGGTTGGTATAACTGAATCCTTGGAATTGAGTTTGGTCCATTGATTGAAGGATGTGATTATCTATGGGCGTTAGCTTGGCCTGTTCTGTGGTAAAGTGCTTGTCAAAGTATTTGGTATCCAGAGGATGAGACTGAAACAAAGTTTGAATGTAATTAGTAACATCTTAAGAGTTTCGGTGCCACAAGCCACCGGAGTTTTTAGTATCCCAATACTTTTCAGCAGGTTTTCACTTTGAAAACCCGCTTATTAAAATGCGATAAGCCTAGGACCACGATAGTTGTTCGTTTCATGACTTTTTATGTTGCTTGGCACCAAAAACTCAATTTCATATATCACTTTATATATATATATATATATATATATATATATATATATATATATATATATATATATATATATATATATATATATATATATGTTCATATGTATGTATGTATAAGCTTATGTATTTTAGCGTTGTTTACACGATAAGGGGTACAATTTTGACGCAAAAGGGTTGAAAGGATGTAAATAGGTAGTTTCGTATAATATCTTGGATGGGATTGGTTTTGGTTCGAATTGGTTGGGGGGTTGACCTCCCTGGGGGCAAATAAATCTTGTTTACAAGATAAACGGCGCAATTTTGTAGAAATACGGTTGAAAGTTTGTATCTAGGTAGTTTTGTATGATATCTTGTATCAGTTCGAATTGGTTGATGGGTTGACCCCCCGGGGGAAGAAATAAATCTTGTTTACACGATAAAGGCGCAATTTTGCAGCAATAGAGTAGCAAGTTTGTAGATAGGTAGTTTCGTATGATGTCTTGGATGGGATTGGTTGAGGGGTTGACCGCCTGGGGGAAGAAATAAATCTTGTTTACATGATAAAGGGCGTAATTTTGGAGCAATAGGATTGAAAGTTTGTGAGTAGGTATTTTCGTGCGATATATTGGATGGGATGGGTTTTGGTGCGAATTGGTTGGGGATTGACCCCCCTGGGGGCAAATAAATCTTCATATGAATTGGTTGTGGGGTTGACCTCCTGGAGGAGGAAATAAATCTTGTTTACACGATAAAGGGAGAAATTTTGTAGCAATAGGGTTGAATGTTTGTAAGTACTCGGTATCGTATGATATCTTGGACGCGATTGGTTTTGATACGAATTGGTTGGGGGTGGACCCCCGAGGAGGAAATAAATATTGTTTACACATCATATGGCGCAATTTTTTTTGGATTTGGAACAAAAATCATGGTTGAAAGAATAGATTTTTTAAACCTAATACGTTATGAAAACCTGCTTTTCTAATGCAGCTCGCTGTAGTTTTTTATATTAATCTGAAAAATATAGATGTGAAACAATATATTTTTTTATTCACCAAACTGAATAACAATTCAATATTCAACAAAAATATAATAACGATTATTCTAATTAAAACTATTGAATTTCAAACTTAACTTTTCAACTGTAATTGAAAACAATTTTGGAAAAAAATGGTACTCAGTAAAATACAAAAATCACATAATCACCTAAATAGGTTATTTTCTTGATATTTTTGTGTTATATTATTTTTTAAATATTCAGCATGAAAAATTCACAAGCTTGAGACTGGCGTAATGCCCTAAGGCACGTGACCTCGCGTGCCTTGCCGTTAAGATGGCCCTGCATCAATCCCCAAAAATAGGAAATCAGGTGTTTTATTAAAATTGTACACTTTAGGAAATTAATTAAGCCAGGGTTGAAGAAAGGTGCAAAACCTTATAGCTTTCCTTTAATGAAATTATTTAGCTAAATTGAAATTGTATCCCCATAAGTTTTGATAAAAGTATTTAAAATTGAGTTGAAGTTAGCAGGCTAAAGATTTTGAAAGGAATCGTACTGCCCTCATTATTTTCAAGGACCGGATTGGCAGTTAATATTGAAAATGAAAATTTATATGCGCTTAATATACGTATCGTGTAAATTTTATAAATTGCCATTTTCAGTATCAACTGCCGATCCGGTCCCTTGAAAAGAGGGGAAAATTTTTTGCATTGCTACTAGCGTTTCCTATATACGTAATGGAATATCGAAGGATGTATCACGTTGCAGAACTTCACATCTATAGTGTCCACCTAATGAGTGTGAATTTTCTGTTTGGCCTAGAGTAAGATACATCTTGGTTTCCAATAGATGGTGCTATGATTTGTTCGAATGCCATTGGTGCTCTTCTTATAAACTATTAGGTGGTTATGTGCATCCGAGCCCCGAGGTAATTGATGAGCTCGTTACAGAGCGGAACCGTCTCTTTAATGTTTCTATCGTGTGTAGTGCCGGCGTAGATTGTCTTAACAATCTCCCTTGTAGTATGAATGGGAATTCCATGTCGTCAAATATCATGAAAATAGCTCCGTTGGAGGGTTAATTTGATTAATCATCAATTTTACAAATGAATTTCCCACTACGTTTGTTTAACACAGATAAATTTTCATTTGCAATATATATATATATATATATATATATATATATATATATATATATATATATATATATATATATATATATATATATATATATATATATTTATATATATATATATATAATCATCATGTGAATTCAGGGTATACACAATTTTTTATTATATTGTGAATTTCTTTATCTACCTTGTAGATGGCTATTTTCGTTGCTCCAGTGGTAACTCATTTTGCACAGTCACTCGATTTATTTTTCTTCAATAAAAAACAAATATTTCGGTTTGCTACTATTAAAGCGTGGTTTTACTAACCAAGCATTTCGACGCGACATTAATGACTGAGCTGTCGTTTTTTTATATTCAGTATTCACCAGAAGAAATAAGAACACTGTAAAATAACGAAAGATTCAATGGATTGTTTTCTTACCAAATTGGGCTTGAAAGGTGGCTCCAACATCCTCGATTCCAATTTATCCCAGTCGATGCTTTTGAAGAAGGGCTGGTCTTTGATATCTCCACAGGGAGAGAATCTAGTTCCCAAACGCTTATTGGCATCTTTATCTAATAGCTATCAAAGGAAAGATAGATGGTGAGAATAAGTAAAAACAACAACTATGCAAATTACGGAAACCGTAGAATTTACATACCATAGATAATATTCTTGAGGATTCTGGTGATAGGAATCTCGGTAAGACTGGTTTTTCGTTGCAAATCGACCAGAACAGTTCATCTTCATCGCAACCACTGAATGGAGATTGGGCAAGAAGCATTTCGTAAAGTAACACACCAAAGGACCACCAATCAACGCTCTGATTATAATGTTGTCCCTTAATAATCTGAATAAGAAGATCGTTAGTAACCGCTAGATTAACCCCCACTCGGCTAACTTACTTCTGGGGCCATATAGTCGGGTGTTCCACAGAACGTGTCCGCCATTCTATCCAAGAATACCTGAAGTTTACACATTCCAAAATCGGCAATTCTAACGTGCCCATCGAAGTCCAAAAGTATATTGTCGAGTTTGAGGTCCCTGAAATGAGTAATTAGTTTGTAATTGATGATGCCCATACTTGGTTAAACATAAAGAAACACTGTTGATAATCTTCACGAATAGTTGTTGCGTTTCAAAATACTATTTCCTCGTCAGATGCTGACTGAATATAATAATAAAATTTTACAGATACCTCTACAGATATTTATACTGAATTTATTATTGATTTATTTATTCATACGGTCCTTCCATTTCACATTATTATACTAAGTAAATTGAAAAATACAAAGATTTAAAAAAAAACTTGAAACAACATTCACACTTAAAGAGCATTGAGTTTGCTCCCAAATATCCATTCACCGCTTGTAACCAAACATATTTCTTAGCAGAAAAAATCGAGACTGAAAAATGATCAATCTCGCTATTATAGGGCAGGTGCAAAAAAAGTTAGGTGGAACAATAAATATCTAGAAATATTATTGGTTAAGCTGCTGATGGCATTCTTGAAATGTAATTCATTGAGCGAAAGATTGGGATCTTCTAGGTAGGAGAATGTTTGGACCTTTCAAGAGAGGCTTCCAAATTGTTAATACCATTCGCCACTTCCTACATATGTGAATTAAAGTCTTTTATGGTAAATTTGAAAACTCAGAAGAGAAATAGCCTTCAATATGAAAATTATTGTTAACGTCTCAAAGATAACATATATATATATATATATATATATATATATATATATATATATAAATATATATAAATATATATATAAATAAATATAAATAAATATATATAAATATATATATATATATATATATATATATATCAGGGGCGGCTAGTCAAAGGAGGCTAAGCCTCCTCAATAATATTCCGTGTATCACTAATATATTATATTGAATAGTCAGCATTCAACATATTCATATTAATCAAAATCATATTATTTTATGCACCTAGCTTCCTTTCAACCTACATTATATAATATAATTTATTAATTAAGATAGAAGGTATTTACATTTACTGCTTACTGCATTTTAATGGCCGTAAACAGCAGCGTGTTTACTTATATTGCTCGCCTATTGTTTTAAAATGAGTTTGGTTACTGAAGTTAATTTCAAAAATTTCAATGGTGACTTAGTGGAATATTTGTTATCCCATAACTTTAGTGCACTAAGTTATGAGGATAAAGTTTTGATAATCTTCAAAAATATATAATAACTTTTTATTTGCTCTCACCAGCTGTTAACAAATTCGTTGAGTAGGTAGGTAGGTACCTATTTTGTGAAAGAAAAAAAAATTTGATGAATACATGAATTGATTAATTGGCTGAGAAGAGTTTTTGTGAATATTGTAAATAGGAGTTGTAGGTCCCAAGGTAGACACTCGAAAGTGAAAACAAATTAATAGCTTAGGGTGCTTGTTTTACTTGGATTTTCTTTAAATTATAAGGTGGTTGACCTTGAAATCCTAAAAATTTTCGCCTATGGTGTATTTTTTAACATCTCTTGTAGCCTCCTCAAACCAAAACCTCACGAGCCGCCACTGATATATATATATATTTATATATATATATATATATATATATATATATATATATATATATATATATATATATATATATAATATAGATATATATATATATATATATATATATATATATATATATATATATATATATATATATATTACGTGTCACGTTGTTTGTCCGCGATGGACTCCTAAACTACTTAACCGATTTCAATCAAATCTGCACACTGTGTGCAGTTTGATCCAACTTGAAAGATAGGATAGCTCACATCTTAATTTATAGTCGCAATATTATTTTAATGCAAATTATTTGTTGACTATCTCAGTTAGTTTGATAAGATACTTACAGATGGCGGTATAAGGTAGTTAGTTGACTGGATTGAGTAAGTATCCAATAGATGGCGCTATGTTGAAATTACTAACGCTTTACGTGTTGCTGAGGCCAAATTATAAGTTAAATTTATATTATAGTGAATGCAATGTGAAATTATTCTTATTTTTTTCAATTTTTGGTACTTTGTTGTTTAGAACTCTCTTATCAAAATAAATATATGTAAGTATTATCATATCACATAGTTATTGTCCGGCAAACGTTGTGTTAACATATACATTATTTAAACAACGTTTGCCGGGTCAGGTAGATTGATAGATAGATATATAGGTAGATATATATTGATAGATAAAATGTTAGATATATAGATAGATAAATATATAGATAGATAGTTAGATAGATAGAGATAGATAAAAAGATAGATTTATAGATAGATAGATAAAAATAAATTATATGACAGAACAACGTATGCGGGGACAGAAAGATTGATAGATAGATATATAGGTAGAAAGATAGATAGATAGAATGATAGATAGTTACGATAGATAGATAGATAAATATATAGATAGGTAGATAAAAAGATAGATAGATGAATAGATAGAAAGATAGATAAAAATAATTTATATGGCAGAACAACGTTCGCCGGGTCCGCTAGTATATATGTATATATTTATATATATATATATATATATATATATATATATATATATATATATATATATATATATATATATATATATATATATATATATATATATATATATATATATATATATATATATATATATATATATATATATATATATATATATATATATATATAAATACATATATATATATATATATATATATATATATATAGATATTACATGACTTGCGGCCACGACCCCTCATATAATACTTGGCGACACCCCTTGGGGTGGATGAACTTCAGAACTTCTTCGTGAAACTGCATTGTAGAAAAGTTCTATAAAGGTCTTCTTGTGAGTTCTACATGTCCATTGATAAGAAGTTGTTGAATTTATTGATTTGTGAAGATTCTAAAACAATCAATTTTAACCCTTATTCCTCCCTGAAATAAATCAGAGTCTGAAAAAATTAGAGGTTCTCATCTGCTTTTTCATTTAGCAATTTTTCATACGAAAAATGAGTTTATGTTCTGAAACAATAATTTTTGGAAATTCAAGCAGTATAAAATTTTTCACCAACTACCGCGATCAAATTTAGCTATAGACTTTAGACTAGTATATTTTCCGGTATTATTATCTGTCCGGTAGAATTATCTGTCCACGAAAATGCGTGGTGAAGAATTTTTTCAAACTTTCGTGGATTGTTATTTTCCTTCTTAATGCATTTTGTTGTATTTTCCCGTATGGTTGGAAAAATATACCATAAATGTCAATTCATACATGGCGTTCATTTATTCATCTCGAAGTATCGAAGAAACTTGAAATGCATATAATTTAATAGCCATATTGCAATAATTTAAATACTTATTATTGCTAAATCAAGATCTAGGCAAATTCAAATGTTATTTTAAGTGTTTGGAGCCTAACAAGAATAAATATAAAGCATATGATGAGTCGATTTTGTAATATCTATGTCGAAATTATTATAAAATTAGCAGCTCTGGCGGTCTATGAACCCATCAAGTGCTTCTGCTTCCAATTAAATTGAAAGGTATTTTTGTGATTTTTCGCGGGTCACCACGGTACAATGAACTAGAAAAGATCTCTTGATATTAAGTCATGTTGTTTTCTATCTCGAATTAATTTACTGTGACATAACTGGTGAAAAACGTATCATATTTTTAGACATTTGATGCTGCGAAATTTCGAGAAAGGTATGCCAGAACATCAAATTGAGATTAAACAATCCAGAGATAATTTCTAGAAAAAGTTGATCTGATTTTTGTTGTTTCATCAGGCAGTCGTGGTTCTAATGTTTTTCTGGGCGAAAATGGTGTAAAAACCCAAATTAAATTAGGACAATACTTTGTTTACTATCCATATGAAATTTGTTGATTGAGATTCCTATTTTCTTCTATTATAGATAATGCTGAGCATCATTTTTCATTGATTCTAATATGTCCGTGTAATGAACTGTTAAAAACAAACTCAGATCAATAGTATTCTATTCACTATTAATAATGGTTCACTCAAAATAATGAAGTTCAATTTCTTGAAGGTAAATGTTAAGAGAAGAAGGTAAGAGGTATATATATATATATATATATATATATATATATATATATATATATATATATATATATATATATATATATATATATATTATATATATATATATATATATATATATATATAATATATAAAATATATATATATATATACAGTGGCGTAGATAGGGGGGGGATCAAGGGGATCAATCCCCCCCCATGAGCCAACAAACATTATAGAATTGAATAAAAGTCTTCGTATCTACGTATTTAAGTTTACGTGAATTTTACTAAGCACTAGCACCTCTTTTGATATTATGTATGTGCAATTATATGAAAATCGGTCACTATGAGCAAAAACCGTGTTTAAAAAAGTTCAAATGGCTCTAATGGAAAATTTTTCATTTCGAAAGGAAGAAGTCAACCAAAATCTCTTCGTACTTCTTCTCTTTCTTAATTGTATGCTTTACTTTCTTACTATCAAACAAAACTGCTCGAGCTTTTGTTCAATAGTATAGTATTATATCTAAAGCACGAGCAGTTTCGTTCAATAGTATAGGTAGTATAAAATTTAGAAAGAGAAGAAGTGCGAGGAGGTTTTGATTGACTTCTTCCTTCGTAATTAAAATTTTGCATTTCACATACGTTTTTTGGTCCTAGTGACCGATTAAATTCTTGTTTACATTCGAGGAGCGTGACTTCTGCTCGTGCTCATAGAAGATTTTCAATCAATATTTAATATCTGGAATATTTTTTGAAGTAAAGTAGGTATCAAAATATGACTAAATCTTGGCTTCAAATCAAATAAGCCGTTTTCGGTCGTAGTTTTACCTCTCTGAGAGAATATTGATCCTACAGTTCCGGAAGTTGAGTCTTTCTTTTGGAGATTTTCTCTTCTTTTCGAATCTTTCTTCAAATTACAAAAATCTCAATTAATTTCTGACATATTGGCAAAACACCAAACCCCTTTTTTTCAGGATATTGTTTATAACTTTCACAATTTTCGCGAACGAATTTTTATTTTTCTCAAAAAACATCTACATGCCACTCCGAATGGAGTGACACCTTGCTCATTGTTTTCGGAGTCTGCTGAAAAAAGTTGACCATACTAAATGTATTAGAAAGATTTTCGGTGTTTTTCAAACACGATTTATACGAAATTGACAAAGCAGATGATAAATTTATCAAAACTGACGAGTTTTATCAAAAATGTCTTACTGCCACACCTGTTATTCTCGTTAGTTGAAAGTGTGGAAGAAATATTTAATTCATAGAGGCGATGTTAAGCCTAAAAATTCAATTAAAGAGCTGGATGATTGCCTAGAATTTTTTATTTTTCGAATATCATGTTGCTCAGAATATTAGCTACTTGCCGGTATCGTTTAAAGCGAATAAAAACGATTCAAAGGAGCACGATAAAATAAATGGACTTGTAATGACCCTTCTGAATATATAAAATTCATCGCGAATTAAAAACTCATGTTTGTCCAATTTTTTGTTATTGATAGGTTTTGGCTGCTCTGGCAATTCATCGTGACAATGGAATCAGAGCTGACGAAGTAATAAATGAATTGTTAAAAAACGCCGAAAACTAGATTTGCTGCTCTGATTTTCCCAAGTATATTTTCCATGATGTATAATTATATCCAATTAAATATAAGTAATTCAATTTTTCACTGATTTTTAATAAATTTTTTCCAATTCAAATAATTGAATTTTTGGAATTTAATTTAACTTTTCTGCTCATTTTGTACGACCGACGTGAAAGATTATTTTTATCAACAAAAATAGAACTTTAGATGAAAAACTTATGAAATTTTGCAATAAGTCATATCCCCCCCATCGCAAAAAGCTATCTACGCCACTGTATATATATATATATATATATATATATATATATATATATATATATATATATATAATAAACAAACTTCATTCAGTAACTGATAACGTTATTTTTAGAATTGAAATGTAAAACAAGAGATACTAATAAGAAATCAACTTCTTATTCTTAATTTCTACAAATTTTAAACAAGAAATGTTCAAAAAGTTTTTACCTATAAACGATGCCTTTATTGTGGAGGAATTTGAGTCCGGATACGATTTCAGCCCCATAAAATCTAGCTCTTTCTTCCGGAAATCTTCCTGTTTGCTGAATATGAAACATGAGATCCCCACCGTTCAGGTATTCCATAACGAAGAAAAGGTGTGACTGTGAAAGAGTTCCAAATTAAAATAGCATTATCGCCGTTTGATAAAACTGAAGGATTATTGGCTATTTATAGTTCTAATTTAGTCAGCGTCTTGCTGACTAACTTCTAGGAAAAGCAAAAACCTATAAGCGTCCCGAGATGATTTCACCAAATGAGGTTTTATTATGCTATCTTTAAACCGCTGCGAGTCATAGCAAACACTTCTGATGGTAAAGTTTTTCATAGGTTTGCGACCCGGATCAGAAACACTCTCTGGTAGACCGATATTCTGGTTTTTGGAATGTGCACAACAAATTGGTGTATGTTATCTGCATCCTTGTGTGACAAGTCAGTTGACTCCTGATGGAATAATGAAGGCAAAAGCTGCACAACACCTGTCGTGATAATTTGTAAAAGAGACAACCTTCCTCTGATTTGGAGTGAATGAAGGTGAGCAGCCAATGACTGGCAATCTATTAGCCTCAATGTTCTTTTTTGAATTGGATCAAGTACGTGCAAGGAATGCTTTGGTAGAGACATCCAACGTGAGAACAGTAATCCAATGCTGCACGAACCTGGGCCTTATAAAGCACCAATAGCTACTTGGATGTAAGCAAATTTTTATTGCACAGATTTTTCCAAATTTCCTATTTATTCCTGAATATTGAGTCCTTATATCGTCAGCTCGGAGCAATATAACATTCCGAGAAATATGCTGAAATCTCATTCACGGTATCATTGAATATTGTAAAGAACCATATTATGACACGAGATGTAAAATTTGTTAAATAAGGCTTGGCAGAATGCTATATAAGTAGTAACATGTGATCATATTTATCCATACAACACGTTCTGACATTACCGAAGTTGTCAGTGGCATATAAATATTTTATCGCACTAGTGCGGTAAAATAGATTTTACCATAATATGTATATCATTTTGACATTTGATGGAGTGATATTAAGCTTGACATTACACAATTATAGCAGATAAAATTTATCAGTTACCTCTGTTTGAAAAGTACAAAGTAGGTGACATAAATATGGATGTTTGGTCCCCAAAGCCAAAACTTTTCGCTCGATAAGTGTACATTCGACATCGTCATCTTCCAAAACTACATCTTTCTTCAGACATTTTATGGCGTAGTAGTATTCCGTGTCTTTGAGTTCAGCTAACAATACCTGCGAATTTATAACACAAATTGTCAAATAACTAGAGTAAGGTAATTTGAATATGTAAATAGTGTTAGAAGCTGATTTAAAATGGGAATAGGTGTGTGGTTGTGATTATGATATATACCATATTATGAATTATCTTTTCATAAGAACTAAAAATAGAAATATGTTCAGTATAAATATTGTGTACGATAAGTAACAATCACAAATTTTATTCAACATTGAGATGAGTTTATTTTCCTGTTAGATTTATGAAAAGGTTACCAACACAAAATATATAGTTTCACATCGAGCACGCCAACAAAAATCAGCAGATAAATCATTGATGTACATATATATATATATATATATATATATATATATATATATATATATATATATATATATATATATATATATATATATATATATGTAAAATTTTGGTTCTTGATATGTGACTTTTGATGGGACATACTTCTTGAATTCGGCGGAAATGTGTAATAAAAATTCGGGGGGAATGAGCTATATTCAATTTAATAGCACACATTAAGTTCGGTGAGAGAGAAAAACTCTGCAAAGTTTGAATATGCCAACCTTTGACAAAATATACCCAAATTAAGACAGTTTTGTTCTACATCAAGAAATACTCCAGATACCACATTTCAGGTCATTTGGTCTGATGGGGGACACTGGAGATATCAAAATAAACCAGGAAAAAAATACGTTTGTGTATATATATATATATATATATATATATATATATATATATATATATATATATATATATATATATTATAGAGATATCAATCTGTTAGGCGCACTTTTAAAGGTATTCAAAAAATTCTTGCCGAAGAAATCATACAGACTGGCATCAGTGAAGAACAACAAGAAGCAATATTTATTTTAAGAAAAATAGTGGAAAAAGCCATTGAGTATAACAAAACTGCCTTAATGTGCTTTTTTGACCTCACGCAAGCCTTTGATAGGGTTAGACTCTGTGATGTCCTGAAATTATTAAAGGAGAGGAATTTGAATCCCAAAATAATTATCGTTAAAGAAATGAACATCAGAAATAGTACCTTTATAGAAGCAAACGAAAAGCTTTCCAACAAGATACCAGTCTCAACAGGAGTCAGGCAAGGGGATAGTCTTAGCCCATTACTCTTTAATCTCTAAATGGATAAGATCATCATGGAAGTGAAGTCCACATGGAAAGGATATAAACTAGGCAAGAAAATATTTTAAATAACTTGCTATGCTGACGACGCGTTGATAATATCGGAAGATAAGGAAAATTTGCAGAAATTACTTTATAGATTCGAAAGAGTAGCAAAGAAATTAAACATGGTGATCTCTGTCCAGAAAACGAAGTCTCTGACAATATCAAGAAAACCGAAAAGATGTGAGTTAGCGATCTACAATAAAAGCGTAGAACAAATCATGTCATTCAAATACCTAAGCGTTAATATCACAAGTAACAGAAACCTTAAAGCAGAAGTCCGAACATAAACAATAGCGGCAGCTAGGGTATCAGAATACCTAAGGGACTTAATATGGAAAAACAAAACATGAGAATTGAAGGCAAAAACGCGAATTTACAAGACGTGTGTAAGACCTATTATGACCTACGCCACAGAACCAGCTGCTACTAAACAACTGCTAAGAACAACCGGAATAAAGACGCTAAGTTCAGTTACGGGCAAAACGCTTAGAGACAGAGTGAGAAGCAGCAATATAAGAACACAATGTGCCATTCCAGACATTGTAAGATGGTCCTGAATAAGAAGGCGAGCATGGAAAGACCACGTCGACATAATGGCTGATAATCGACTACCCAAATTTGCAAAAGAGGAGAAATCAACCAACTGTAGACCTACAGGAAGACTCCCCCCATACGATGGTTCGAAAGCTGGACATCGGAGTCACAACTTAGGCTACAGCTTTGAAAAAACAAGACATTGTCTTAAAATAAGAGAAAGAAAAAGATGAAGATATATATATATATATATATATATATATATATATATATATATATATATATATATATATATATATATATATATATATATAGATACATATATATATATATATATATATATATATATATATATATATATATATATATATATATATATATATATAAAGGGTGTTTCTAAATTGATGCGAAAAATGGGTGATTGTTAAGCAAAAATTAATTAAATTATAGAATAAAGTATAAACTTTAAAATAAAAACACTTGGCTTATGTTTCACAATATAAAAAATATTTAGATACTGTATTTAGCAGTAATAAAAAGTCAACATGTTTCGAGTTATGAACTCATTATCAAGACAGTCTTGATAATGAGTTCATAACTCGAAACATGTCGACTTTTTATTACTGCTAAATACAGTATCTACATATTTTTTATTTTAGCAATGAACCGATTTTAAAATCGGTTCATTGCTCCTATACTTTCCATTTTCCTTCTCATATTAGGCATGTCATTTGTTGATATTTTGACGTTTGTGAATATTTTGTCATCATATTTAGTAAATGTCATTGCTGCTTTCTTTGTGTAGTCTTATAGAAATAATGGCAATGAAAATGAATTTACCCAAGAATATCATAGAAAATGCAGCCAAAGCTGCGAATAATTAATTCGCGGAGAAATCCAGAGTCGTATACGACAAGGATTATGGCCTAGGATATAATGAGTGTGTTTATAGCAACCGTATCCAAGGTGAAATAAACATATAATATACAAGTGAAAAATAATAGTATATTATTCAACGGGCAGTTATGACCATTACCGCAAGGTGAATACTATACTTTATCTACGACTATAACAATAAATACTAACAAACAAGTACAAACTCACAATAATTAGGTAATTAATTTAATTTGAAAACGTCAGAATTATTCAAGTGACATTAGCAGATCAGTGACGGTTGATCTTACTTGGGATCTTAGTAGACTATATAGTGAGTTATAGCAGTGAGTTATTATTACTCACGCTGTTTGGTGATAGATACTATTAATTGCTAAAACGCAGTTGAATAATGACTATATTATTCAATAGGAGTAGATAAAGTAATTTATCCAACACTCACCTTTCCAAAGCTACCTTTGCCCAAAACCTTCAAGAAATTGAAATCTTCCACGCAGTACTTCCTGAATCTGGGAATTGTGGTAGCGGGGGGAGTTATCCTACCACTCTTCTGAAAACTTTGAAAAGTACTCGAATTGCAACATTCTTCTTCATTTGGGTCGATGGCAAATGCCGGATTTGTTGCTGGATTGGAAGATGGTGAATCTCTATTATCAGCAAGTGATCCTGATATAAAAATAATCCATAGTCAAATGATTATTGAAACATTTTGGTTATTGGGCATCCATAGTATAGATTCCGGTTTTCGATGTTGAATACATCTTTAAAACTTTGAGAGTTATGTGAAAAATCAAAGAACGCTTGGAAAACTGATCGTTGTGAATTTTCTTTAATATTAGAAGTATACCGATGTCATTTATCATTGTTCTGATGAATTTGACATATCAGTTCTAATGCAGTTATTGCAGACATTTATATGTTTACTTTTATGAGCAATTACTTATTTTCTAAAATCAATTTTCTGGAATTATGAATTCTTAAATATTTGTTGAAGTGTAGGTACCTATAAAACTATAATTAACCAAACGATATTAATAAGGGAATGAATTAATTCATCACCCTATATTAAAAAAATGTGAATATTTTAGAATTGTTAGAAGCCAATGAATGAGTACTAAAAAATTATAAGTAATTTTTTTAAGCATTCTATTTTTAAAACTGATGGGCCATGATCTTATTTTCGATCATAGTTCACTTGAAAATGAATTTCAATTTAAGAGAAAAGTGTTTTTGATCAAATGAATATTTATAAATATTTCTTTACTTATAAAATCAAAATAAGGAAGGATAATTATTAAAAATTCAGTTATGAAGATTATTCAATCTCATGCAACAAAAATGGAGAGTTATTGATTTCAACTAGCATTTTTTTCATAATTCATGCAATTTCAGACGAGAATTCTGAATATGTGGAAATCTATTGGTTGATCGATACTATAAACTGAATTTTTTCAATAATCTGACAAAATATTTTTTTTCTTTATAGAACTCTATTTTTTCGTCATGTTCGCATATTTCAAATGACATTTGATTCATTATCAAGTTTTGTATCTCTACAGAGATATGCAAAATTAGTTTTTTCCCAATAATTTAAGATTGTGAATATTAGAAATTTTTGATTAAAAATATTATATGGAATAAGAGAAACACTTGCTGTTTTGCCATTTTATTGTTTTCTAAAGTGAACTATCCGTTTGAATAACGAATCTTGAAGACTAAAGTTTTTGACTTCAATAATGCTGAGAATCACTTCCGAAATTTACTAGAAGTAAACTAAATTTAGAATAAATTCGAAGTAAATCTCGTGAAAATCATTTCCCGCATTTTGTTCATAGCATGTTATCAATCGACTGCTCAAACACATTCAAGTTAATTGAAAAATGTCCCATTTATTCTTCAGTTAATTATTTAGGTGTTTCTTGATACATTTATGATACACTTGATGCTTTCTCCAAGCAGGGACTTTATTGGAAAATTCTAAAGGAAGAAGGAAAGAAAGTCTACGTCTCTCATTAATCCCTCCAGTATGTGTGTGTGAACGGGGCTGGTTGCTAATTTATAGGGATGCACTTTTATGTACAAGATCATTAAAGATTGGAAAGGAAACGAAACACACGTTTTTCATTCCTCCCTGAAGTATGTGTCAGGGAGGCGGGCAGCTTGAGTTTGGTATTAACTCCTTCAGCTAGATCAGGGGATATACTTGTATGTACAAGTGCATTAAGGATAGGTGAGACGAGATATTTATGGAACATAGGAAGTGCGGGTAGGATTCAGAGGATTAAGACTTGCCCAGCATTCGCCTTATAAGTTTGCAAGCAGTGACTTACATAACCATGAAGAAACCTCTAGAAAAAACTCATGGCAGACCAGTCGGCCCCGGAGTTTGAACCCGAGACCTCCCAAATACTAGCCAGCGCAGCGTACCTAAGTACTCGACTGACTAGCTTGGTAAGGCCGGTTCATTTATGGAAGAGTGGTGATGAGGTGGGGGTTCAGAGGATCAACACTGGCCATGGCGGGCTACATACGGAAGTCCATGTCTTGATACATCGACGTGCATCCAAGAACGTGCAATGAATAACGTCCAAGCTGATTGCGTACACACGTATGTACAAAACCATAGTTTTGTCCAGTCTACCAAACTGTTTGGAGGAGGAATATTTAGCTCAAGTGACAGTGCGGATACTTTGCACTTGTGCAAGAAACAGGAAAATAAAAATCGTCGCCGAATCTGGTCTGAAGGTTGGCTTCTAAAAAAAACCTATTCGTAGCTCTTGGTAATGGTTACACTATTAACAAAACGTCAAGACACATCGCCAATAACTGCATTGCTCAGATATTTAGCGACTGGAAGGAATTACCAAAATTTAAAATTTTTTACTTTAATATCTCCGAAACCCTCACCGTATCACTTCTTTAAGAGATCAAAACTTTTTTATTTTCTTCCGAAACCCACCTCGAAGACTATTGATTTTAGATACAACTTTACTATTCGTAGCATTTGGTTGAATTATTTGTAGCATTTGGTTGAATTATTTGCAGCTTCTTTATCAATATTTTGTATGCTTCATTTTTTTATTTCGGTCTGAATAGTGTTTTGATATTGTCTGCCACAATCAGGGTAGGCCTCTGTACAACTCAACAAATTCCCATAGAAATTCCCAGGACATTGTTGTGCAGTCAGACATACCTACTAATAAAACTATCTGTAAACATTTTTAGTAAATAATATACAAATCTATTAAATTTCGTTTTAAAACCCAAAAAATGTGAAAAACATTCGGTAATCTGAATTTAACTTATTATTTTGAATACCTACTGCAGTAACCAATTGTTTGAAAAAACTAAAACGCTTCAAAAATGCACACACCACGGTAAATCGCCTCCACCAGTTGACTCCTGCAAGTGTTCGTTGGAATGCGCATCCAAAAATTCAAGCGATTTCAGAAAACATCAACGCGGCGTTCATGCGTTTTTTGCATCCACATTAACGTCATTGGTTGCACGTTTTTGGATGCATCAAGACATCGATGCTCGTGTGTAGGAGGCCTTAATGTTCACCTTTGAAAGTGACTGACCTACGCCATTAGAAAACCTCTGAGACAAATTCATGGCAGACCAGTCGACCCCAGGGCCTGAGCCTGGGACTTTCCGAATAGTAGTCAGCGAGCTAACTAGCTCGATAGGAAATGTGAGAAACGCCGATTCTCAATTATTCAAGGAATACTTTTCGTTATTCAGAAAATGATTTACGTATAATAAATCATTCATAGAAGCTGTTGATTGGCGATTTTGGCCGATTCATAGGTCATCTCCTAAAATAACGGGGAAAGTAGTTGAAATGACGATTTTCAAGTTCGACAATTCACCTCACACATGTCAGTTCCTTTGTATTAATAGATTATACTACTATACTAAAAATATCTTGTAATCAATCTCTCTGAAAACTCGCTTGAATAGCGATTGAAGAATTGAGAGAGAATATTTCGTTTTTGTGCTTCCATCCGTGTAAATAAAGCGAGTGTTACCTGACGATGATGTGTTTAGTAATTTATAGACTTCAGACTTGTCACTTGTCAAGGTTAAAATTGGTTTTCCTAGGTCATAATAGTTGACACTTGAAATTAGCACTTCTAATGGCAGATACGAAAACTACATGAATTATCAACTGGATATATTTTTTATAGCTCACTTTGGGAGATATTTCAAGATATTAGTTAGCAACCGACAGAATTTAACTTCTCAAAACTTTGCATCAAAGCACTTTATTAATTTATTTCACCTGTTTAATTTTAATAATAAAATAAAGTATCAGTAACAGACGAGATGAGAAATTGTGCAGTAATTGAATTTTGGCTAACAACTTACTGAACTTTAATCGTCAGTTTCATAACTTGATTATGTTATATTAGACCGGAAGATGGTGACACAAAATATTAGGTAATTTTTACCAGTATGGCGGTTCTTCAGGGGTCTAATTATGTAAAGGCAAAAAGGAAAATGATGGTCATAGTGCTGGTACCGGCGGCCCAATCGCGTGGGCGTTAATCGAACGCGTCAGATAAATGTCGAACGATTTGTTCCACAAAAATGCTTGTATTTTCAGATAGTCGAAAAAAAAGAAGTAGGCGGTAGCGTAATGTCATACTTCTCGGGTGAGACTTACAACCCGCAATACCGACGCGAATACATTAATTTAAATAAAACAATTCAACCATTTGTACCAGGCTAATTTTTGCAGAGCTAATCATCGTCGAGTAGCTATTCACGAAAATCACCTTGCCATACTTTTCCGGCAGTTCCCAATGGCCGCCATACCACTGCAAAGGAATAATTTTTTTTTCGCCAAACGATTAGTACCAGTATTGCATATGAATTTTTGGAAAGCATTTGACAAAATGTTATCGTTATTATTTTTCCCATACTTCTGGTAGGGGGAAAAGTGCTGCCATACTTGAAATACTTATTTATTCGACACGTTTTAAAAATACGATTGTAAAATCATTTTTTACATCATGACATCATTGTATTCTCTTCGTTTAGATGCAATTGTGCCTAAAAAAAATTATTATAGATTGTAATCATGGGACGGACGACTGTCGGACTTGAGCTAAAAGGTGAAACAAAAATTTTGACGATTTGTACCAGTATGGCATTTGGATTTTTGGAAACTATACGATACAATGTGACCATTATTATATCTGTCATACTTCTAGTAGATGGAAAAAGTGGCGCCATACTGGTACAAATCGTTCGAATTACGAATAAAATCTTATGATTTTGAAAGAATATTGTTCACATTCGCCACCTCCCACAGGTATGGCATTATCAGACTTCTATTTATGATCCTACAGAGTACAGTTAAAAAAAGTTTTAGGGTGGTACAAATCGTTTGGCGGCCATTGGGAACTGTCGGAAAAGTATGGCAGTGTGATTTTCGTGAATGGTTACTCGACGATGATTAGCTATGTCAAAATTAGCCAGGTACTAATGGTTGAATTGTTTTATTTAAATTAATGAATTCGCGTCGGTATGGCGGGCTGTAAGTCACACCCGAGAAGTATGGTATTACGCTACCGCCTACTTCTTTTTTCGACTATCTGAAAATACAAGCATTTTTGTGGAGCAAATCGTTCGACACTCGTTATTAATCCGACGCGTTCGATTAACGCCCACGCGATTGGGCCGCCGGTACCAGCACTATGACTATCATTTTCCTTTTTGCCTTTACGTAATTAGACCCCTGAAGAACCGCCCTACTGGTACAAATTACCTAATATTTTGTGTCACCATCTCCCGGTCTATATGTAGATACCTAGCTAATATTAATTTCACAGAATATCTTTCAGTCAATATTTCTACTTCTAAAGATTTACCTTTAGTTTGAATAACGAATATTGAAGACTAGAGTTTTTGACTTCAATAATGCTGAGAATCACTTTCGAAATTTACTGAAAATAAATTTTATTTAGAAAAAATAGAAAAAATTCGAAGTGAATCTCGTAAAAACCATTGTTTGAATCTTAATTCTAGCATGTAATCAATCATCTGATCTAACACTTTCAAGTTAACTGAAAAATTTCCCATTGAATCCTCAATTATTCATTTAGGTGTTTTAATTTAGGTGTAATTGAATTTTGACCAACAACTTACTGAACTTTATTCGTCAGTTTCATAACTTGATTATCTTATATGCAGATAGGTACTATTCATTTCACACAATATCTTTCAGTCAATATCATATTGTACAATATGAAAAATATCAAAAGTTATCTGTAATGCGTAGTGTAAATTTTAAATTAGCTTGATTGATTGAGTGGTTTTGTTAAAAACGGTGCCTGTACCTTTTTTGAATCAAATTTTGGATACATTATGTAAATTGATACATATATTAAAAAAATTGTTAATAAAAGCTACAAACGTAACTTCGTACATCAAAAGTCACATTCACATTATGCAAACTATTCAATCTAAGAAAATCACACATTCAATTTTGACTTCAAAATATTGAATGCTGAAAGTGAGGGAATTGAACTAAATCTTCCAGATTCATTACAGACAAATGAACATAAAAATTCAGGTCTCCTATTGAATAGCCAAATTGATCATAATACAAGCTTCTTCTCAATTTTTTCAAAATTACGGAATTACCCGACTAGCGGTTTAGAATGGGGTTTTCCTATCTCACTAATTATTTGTGACCATCTTTATATTAACCATTTCTACATAATTTTTCATTTATTTCTTGTATTCTTTATATCGGAGAAATATATTCATTTTGCATTCAACAACTGAAGAATGTCAAGTTCACCGAAACGTGCGTCATGCATATTTTATACAATAAACGTGTAAATTATAATAATAATAATACTACCTTTATTTAGCATACAGCTATTGATAACAAAAATAATCATTACATCCATAATGTCCATCAAGAAAAATTTTCAAATACATATACTATCAGAGATTTTTTAAATACTCTATAATTTTTTCAATATTTACTGCTGATTGGCAGATTATTATACAGAATAAGTCCCCTGCTCATTATGGATTTGTACATAAAATGAGTATTATATTTACTTATCATGAAATCGTTTCGATGTCTAGTGCAACTCATCTACAAAATGTAGAGTTTCACTTAAATAACTAGGTAACATATTTTCTTTCATCTTATATATATAGTTCAATGTCCTATAGGTTATTCTCTGGTTAACACTCATCAACTGTAACACATTCAACATATTTTTGATTGGCGTTTGATACTCATATCTCAAATTTGTTGCTATAAGTCACAAAAAGTAACGGGGGATCCCCGACAGGAACGAAGTCTCTTACGTATTTTTTTCGCATTCTGTTGTTGTTATTTTCCGATTTTTGTTCTCATTCGAAACTATTTCTGACGATGAGCATATGATTTCACTATTGTCGCTCTGTAATTTATGTAACAGTAAACACCCGAATCACATGTTCATTGATCTTATGTAAACAGTAAATACTTTTAGCAAGTTATTCAATTTTATTAACTTACTATTCTATATATAAGTTTGTATTACACATACTTTCTGCAGTTTCCATTACTCTAATCTTTATTGCAAAATTGCAGTAATTTGAGAATATAACTCACGAATTATTTGAAACAAATATATAAATTTTTTCAATAATATATTATACTTTTAACTTTTATAGCTGTGTATTGTTTAGAAATCCGGGAAAGAGAATGACAAGTTTTAAGTGTGAAAAGGAACTTCGTTATAACCTGAATATGGATCAAACTATGGAGAGTTTTAGTGCCACAATTTGATAATTTCTTGATGAATTTTCAAAATGGATTTCGAACACTTTAGGGAATATATATATATATACAATATATTTATATATATATATATATATATATATATATATATATATATATATATATATATATATATATATATATATATATATATATATATATATATATATATATATATATATAATATATAATATATACATATATATATATATATATATATATATATATATATATATATATATATATATATATATATATATATATATATATATATATATATATATATATATATATATTTATAATATTATATATATATATACCTATATATATATATATAATATATATATAATATATATATATTATATATATATATATATATATATATATATATATATATATATATATATGTTCAGAAAGATTTCCGCGGTCGGAAGTATTTGAAAAACTTGGTTCACGGAATGAACCGCGAAAAAGATTTGAAAAATCTCGACGTTTCGGCTCCTTTTGCGAAGCCATCTTCAGGAGAATTAGAAGGGAAATAATTCAGAATCGTGGCCTCAATCTGCCTACTAGTGATATCGGAGTGTCCTACTGAAAGTAAGACACTCCGATATCACCAACGCCCTTTCCCAACATCACACCCAAACAGGCCACATTATCGATTTCCCCAATACAAGAACTATTGCTCCCGTCCGATCTTTCAAATCCCGAATTTTCCCTGAAGCTGTAGAAACAGAAAAACGTCCAAATTGTTTGAACACCAGAGATGACAGTCACAGACTCCCACCAGCATGGAAACCACTTCTCAGTGGTCGCCATGTCACACCCAATCAGAGTGCATCCCGCACTGATGAGCGTGAGTACCCGCCCCCTCCCCTATAAATACGGCCACGCGACGATCAACCCGTCAGTTGACTCTGAAGAGTAGGCAGGTTGAGACTTCAGAGTTGACAGGAAGCAGTACGGTTAGTGGAGTAGGCAGGTTGAGACCACGAAATTGTATTGTTTCCGATTCCTCCTAATTCGAATCGTGGAGTAGGCAGATTGAGGCCACGATTCTGAATTATTTCCCTTCTAATTCTCCTGAAGATGGCTTCGCAAAAGGAGCCGAAACGTCGAGATTTTTCGAATCTTTTACGCGGTTCATTCCGTGAACCAAGTTTTTCAAATATATATATATATATATATATATATATATATATATATATATATATATATACATAATTATGACATATGATATATCGTTAGGAAGGGGAAAAAATCCGTTCCAACCAAACCATTGCCAAAATGGATATTCCCATTTAAAAAAATACTCCACTGAATTATACAGAAAAAAGTGCCTCAAGAAAGTAAAACTTATTATGTCGTAACTTCACTAACAAACATGATATTCACACTTCTCTAAAAATAGAAAAATCGAACTTTTGTTTATAACTCGAAAACAAAAGATGATAGCAAATTTAGGTTCTCGCCAGTGAACTTGTCGCGAAAACAGAGATCAAGAATGGGCCCTCCATTTTTTTGTAGCTCCAGTAGTTACAGAGATACCCCATACAAACATCGAAATTTTCCCACCCTGTACGTGGCTTTTTCTCGAGTTCGTAAATTCGTATATTTGTATTAAAGAAACATACGGACAAAAATGATAGATGATCATTTTATAATTGCTGATATTGTTTACAAAGAAGTTTTTTAAACGATCAATATTATATAACTGACTCGTGCGAAGATTTTTTAGAACATAAAAAATATGCACCTACTTATTGTCACATTTTATTAACATTTATTATATGACTAATACATTATTGTGCAAAATTTTCGCACGGGTAAACTAATAATGTAATAATTTGCTCACATTAAAATCCCATAAACCTACATAAAGACCAAAAAAATTTTTATTTCTGAGACCAAACATAAAAAGATTTTTGTTTGCCTTTTCTCAAAAATACGTCACAGCTAAAAAACGTACATACATAATGGGTATAAAAATAGAAGATCATGAAATTGCCAAATTGAAGTCGTCTCTAAAACTGGCTCGTTTGATTGCAGAGGCGTTATATTATTTTTGTCTCGATGTCAAAGCGCAAAGCAGCATTACTTTTTTTCTACGTACAATAACATCTACCTCTTTTAAAGTATAAACAATACAGTGATGAAGTTCTAGGAATGTTTTCGTCTCGCCAGTGACTTTTCAACAGAGAGGTGTCTATAATTACTTCGAGATACTCATTGAACTTTCGTATAATGTTGATGGAAAGTTTCAATTTAATCTATGATCCCTTACAATTATCCATGTGCTTTTACTTTCTATACAGGTTCACCGAATAATTTTTAATATTTTTCTAGCACTAATTAATACTGATTGTATTACTGCACTCATAAAGAAAAAAAAATTATTGATAAGTTCCATAAATAAAACTCCACCGTTACCTATTTTAATTAAAAGCTCATATGTTTTTTTTCCTTGCTCCTCAACTCCATCAAGTTGAGTTAGTGGGCTGAACATTTTTTTTTGGGGTTTTCTAGGTTTCGATCGCCTCCACACACCCCCTTCAATTTGACTTAGTTGCCATTGTTGATATCTAGCAAAAAAGGGCAAAAAAATCGCGTTTGCTGTATGGGAGCCCCCCTTAAAGATTTATTTTATTTTGTTTTTAGTATTTGTTGTATAGATACATAATTTGTGAAAATTTCAACTGTCTAGTCTTTATGACTCAGCGACAGATTGAATAACATTGAGTTATACAATGAGTATATAAAAATAAGTAATATAAAGAGTTTTTCTTTCAGTTGGGAGGTTGCCAGTTAAAGGAGAAAAACCATTCATTATCAAAATAAAATAATTTTGGGGATGGGTCTAATTGCAGCTGAACTTTCTTTTAAAAATATTTTCAAGTCGGATTTCTTATTTCTCCTTTTTATGTAAAGAGGAAAAAACGATAAAAAAACCATCGACCATCAATGAAAAAACTGATATTTTTCAAAAAAACAAAAAATTAAATAAAATCATGAAAATTTCATCAAAATCAAATCATGAAAAAGATACAAGTTGACCATGGTCAATTTAATATATCACAAAGTGAACAAGGAAAATTCTTCAATAATTTAAAATATTATCAAACAACTTTCCAAGGGAGCTGGTTATTTGTATTCCGCGACGAGAATTCTA